>JADLZN010011135.1:0-37175 GCA_018155175.1 Sinocyclocheilus anophthalmus | reverse complement strand
GCCCGCTCCCGTGTCGACTCCAGCCCCCGAGCCCGCTCCCGTGTCTGCTCCAGCCCCAGAGCTCGCTCCAGTGCCAGCTCCTCGAAAGCGCCTTGCTGTGCCTGTTCCTCCAGAGCACCCTCCAGTGCCAGTACCACGTAAGCGCTACCCTGATCCTGAGTCAAGCCCAGGGAGGGCTCCTGTTCCCAAGTATAGCCCAAGGAGGGCTCCTGTTCCCAAGTATAGCCCAAGGAGGGCTCCAGGCCCCAAGTTCGCCCGTAAGTCCCCCCAAGGATTTTTCAAGGGGGGGGGTAGTACGGCTCCAGCCATAGAGGCGGCATCGGAGGCGGCTACCGCCATGGCTTCCTGAACGTTTGCTCCACCATGGACCTCCTGAGCTCCCGGCTAGCCTGGCTACTCTGTGCTCCCTGCTCCGCCCTGGCTCCCGAGTCTCATGATACACCATGGCTCCGAGCTCCGATCTGACTGGCCGCGTTCCGTGTCTGTCCTGAGGGACCTACAGAGCGCCCACCCCCGTTGGAGTTGTGTGGGCGGATGCAACTTCGGGGAGGGGGGAGTTATGTCAGACGGTGTCGTGGGTTTTGTGTGTGTCGTGTTACCATGGACCTTCTATGCCAATATTTGGTTAGTTTCTTCGGTCACTGATTAGGTGATTTGATTCAAGGTGTCCCCGTTTTATTACGGTGAGACAGGTGTGTCTCGTCTTCTCCTCATCCTGTCATGTGTTTAAATAGTATTCCCTGTCTTTATTTCAGCATCCGGTATTGTACATGTCTACCCGTGTTACATGTGTTTTCCTTGTTCCCTGGATGTTATTAAAACCTATATGTTTGAATTCCACTCCTCGTCTCCTCGCTCCTTCGTCTCCGTGCTCCTCACAGTAGCAAAACGTGACAAGATATACAGTGGGTACGGAAATTATTCAGACCCCTTTAAATTTTTCACTATTTGTTATATTGAAGCCATTTGCTAAAATCGTTTAAGTTTTTTTTTTTCCTCATTAATGTACGCACAGCACACCATATTGACAGAAAAAACACAGAATTGTTGACATTTATTAAAAAAGAAAAACTGAAAATATCACATGGTCCTAAGTATTCAAACCCTTTGCTGTGACACTCATATATTTAAATCTAGAGCTGCTGTACATATTTTGATCATCCTTGAGATGGTTCTACACTTTAATTTGAGTCCAGCTGTGTTTGATCATACTGATTGGACTTGATTAGGAAAGCCACACGCTTGTCTATATAAGACCTTACAGCTCACGGTGCATGTCAGAGCAAATGAGAATCGTGAGGTTAAAGGAACTGCCTGAAGAGCTCAGAGGAAGAATTGTGGCAAGGCACAGGTCTGGACAAGGTTACAAAAAAATTTCTGCTGCACTTAAGGTTCCTAAGAGCACCGTGGCCTCCATAATCCTTAAATGAAAGACATTTGGGACGACCAGAACCCTACCTAGAGCTGGCCGTCGGGCCAAACTGAGCTATCGGGGGAGAAGCGCCTTGGTGAGAGAGGTAAAAGAAGAACCCAAAGATCACTGTAAACCCATCACTGCCAGCCCTCCACCAGCCGGGGCTTTATGGCAGAGTGGCCTGACGGAATCCTCTCCTCAGTGCAAGACACATGAAAGCCCGCATGGAGTTTGCTAAATAAAACACCTGAAGGACTCCAAGATTATGAGAAATAAGATTCTCTGGTCTGATAAGACCAAGATAGAACTTTTTGGCCTTAAATCTAAGCGATATGTGTGGAGAAAACCAGGCACTGCTCATCACCCCGCTCCAATACGCCAACACGTGCAGCCATGGTGGTCCGCCGCGCATTCATGCTGTGGGGGTGTTTTTCAGCTGCCAGAAAACAGGACGACGGGTTTGCATGCCCCTCGGGAAAGATGAATGCCAGTTGTCCCACGTACAGGGATATCATGACGAACAACCTTCTCCAGATGTGCTCAGACATCAGAAGGGCGAAGGTTCACCTCTCAACAAGACAATGACCCACGCACACGAAAAAATAACGAATGGAGTGGCTTCCACAACACAATCTGTGACTGCTCTGAATGGCCCCAGCCAGAGACGGACACTTAAAACACCATGAGCATCTCGGAGAGACCTAAAAATGGATGTTCCCAACAACAGTTTACAATCCAACATGACAGCACACTGGAGAGGATCTGCAAGGAGGAATGGCAGAGGATCCCCAAATAAAGGTGTTAAAAACTTGTTGCATCTTTCCCAAAATGACTCATGGCTGTATTAGATCAAAAGCGTGCTTCTACTAAATACTGAGCAAAGGGTCTGAATACTTAGGTCCATGTGATATTTCATTTTTTCTTTTTTTAATAAATCTGCAAAATGTCAACAATTCTGTGTTTTTGTTCAATATGGGGTTGCTGTGTGTACATTAAGGAGGAAAAAAAAATTACTTAAATAATTTTAGCAAATGGCTGAAATATAACAAAGAGAGAAAAATATAAGGGGGTCTGAATACTCTCCGTACACACTGTATATATATATAATGACTATAATATTGTATAAACTAAGATTTCACAGTATCACTGTATTTTGATCAAAAATCACCTTACTCTTATAAAAATATAAAAATAAAACAAAATCTTACAAACCAAGTTTTTGAATGTTATTGTACTGAAGTGTGTGCTTTGACCTGTTATTGTGTAGTTATTTTAAATAAATAAATAATAAAATTGCATAAGCGATATCTGGTGTTTTAAAACTAATATATAGATAATTTCCAGGATCTAAAGGCACAAGATCAGCTGAAAGTCTGACAGAAGTGCATGCTGGGTGAACAGGCGGTTAAGTGCTCCCCTGAGGTAAATAGTAGAGCCTCATATTCCACTGCTATCTGTCGGGTATCGCCGTGATTCGGTTTTCTGTCAGTAATTCCATCTTGTGTTGATATTGAAACCACAGCTGCCTGTTGGAGCCCCCTTCCAGATATCATCCTGCATACCATATCAATACCAATACGCCATTACCAATGACAGGTGTATCCTCAAGGAACCCATATTACCACAAGAAATTACTTCATCTCAAGAACGCTTCCTCTTTTTATGTTGACAGTTTTGAGCTACATTTTGTTTTAATGGGAAGTGTAGCGGTTAAAGCTCTGGATTGTAACTCAAACATTTAAAAAACGGTTTAACGGTAAAAGGGGTGAATCGTATTCGTGTGAACTGCTGAGTTTCACTTTCCCTCTTCTGTCCCATTGAACCTCAGGCTGCTCCAGGTGGGAACTGTGAGGCGTGTTAAATGAAAAGTGGCTGCTTAAATGGCAAATATGTGATTAATTAACCTAAATGTAATTAGCTTTGCACCGTATTACATGTTTTATGATGTTTTGACAGTTCTTAGGAATAGACCGCTGAGAGCTGGCAGGTTAAGAAAACTTAACCTGCAATGCAGATCAACCATCGTACAAGAAAAAAAACTTAAAAGAGCTTTACAAGAGGTTAAATAATACATGGCACAGCATTAACGAGTGGAGAATTACGTCTTAAATGTGAAACGCTTAATGTTACAGTTGCCTGTGGCACAGTCTGCCAACCTACGCATGATTTCTTGTGAGTATACAGACTGTTTCAGTACCTGTTGAAGCCATGCTGTGACACTCCGTTGGTTGCATTGCAGATTGAAATGGTGCAAATGCTGTTACTGTGCAATCTGACGTCAACTATGATGTGTAACCCGGTTCTCATGGCAGTTTGTTTTTTATGAAGTAAAATGTTGTTTTAGACTAATAGAGATTCATTGGTTGTGTTTTTACCTTGATCAAACATCTATCTGGGTCAGGTTTTGTCACTCTGTGCCGTACAGGCAGGTGCCAGGTGCTGTGTCTGGGTGCGCCAGGCATAAGATTAAAGGGACGCCAGCGCTAACCTGTCATGAGACTGCGTACTCTGCCCTTTACGCTTCACTTCCTGTGCGCAGCACTATCGACACATCAAATGGGTCTTCAACCTGCAGCAGTAGACTTAGCGCAAGGCTCACTGGCCACGCAGTCCATTCAGATGAATGTCTTGTTGGCAGATCCACCTTCCTGTCACTTCACCAATTTGTTTTTCCCCTCATCAGTTGACTTGTTTTGCTGTCTAAAAATGATCTTTTATTTCCATGTCTTATTGCATTTCTGTATTGCAAGTATGGACTGCAGCATATGACAGCACTTGATTGATTTCCACCTTAGACATTTGGAAATCTACAAGCCAGATTTTACAAAGAAGTATCTGTGCAATACACAAACAGATTAAGATAGATTAGATATTAAATCATTTTTCTTTTGTTTTATTATAGAAAAAAGCTATAATTTGCACTATACTGTTCAAAAGTTTAGGATCAGTAATGTTCCCCTTGAACGATAAAGAATGACGGCATTAACTTGATCCAAAAGGAAACTTTAAAGAATGTAATGTTACAAAGAGCAAAGAGGCACCTACAAAGAAGGAGTTTCAAAGACACTATTAAAACGCCACAAATGTTTTACCCTATATTAAGAAAAAGCATGCTGACAATCAGTGTGCCATTACCGAATAATGGCATTTGAACAATATATTAAACTCGAAAATTGTTTTTTAAATTGTGAGAATACATCTCAAGTAAACTAAGGAAATGTAGCCCTGTATGAACTGAGCCTATTGACAATAACATCAAACCGATTACCAACCACAAAATGCTATTAGATATATATATAGTAGTTCCGCTGTCAATAGATAAAAAAATTACACTAACCTAATCGCACATCCCCCCCCCCCCCCCAAGCATTCAACATCCAGTCTAATTGACTGAGCTATCAATTTTAACATTATCTAGCACTTTTAAAAAAAAAATTCACATTAACCAACATTCTATAATAAAGGTCATGTTTACCGTGCCCTTCCAGCAAGTATTACAGAAAAAGTTTTTTTTTTTTCTCTCTTCTTTTTATTGGTCCTTGATAATAGACATAACAGCAGCTGGTTATTAGGTTGTTTTGGCTTCTATTTCTTTAAGAGCTGCCGCTGCTGAACGTAACGCGGATCTGACACGCATCATATTTCTCTCAACTCTCTTTACCTTTTCTAACCTACTTCGGGTCTTAAAGTCTCTAATAATGAGCTGACGAGTTGAATCGGGTGAGTTAGATGAGTGAGACAGTGTTGGGCTGCTCCAGGACAGTTTTGAAAACCATTTCTGAGACATGTTCTTAAATGTGACTCATTTAAATTTTTTACATGCATGCACAGTTTTAAGGCAGATTTAATCGCCTTTTTGGTAATTACCATCGACATTAACCGGACAGCACCATTGCATGCACATAGATTTATTTAGGTCTTTGATATGAAAAGGATACAGGCCTACACAGCGTGCGCAACGCGCCGCCTTGTGCGTGCACATTGAAGAGCACTCGCTACTCGTTTCCCTCTGCGCTCGCTTAACGCACGCCAGATGCGGGACGTGAACGTGGCGCGCACCGCGCACATTACGGTTTACAGTCATTCTGAGCACGGTAAATGCGCACATTTGTATTTTCAAGAGAAAAACTGTGACTGACGCAACGCGTTAATCTGCGTTAACTATATTTAACGCGTTAAACTGAAACAACCTGACTAGCCTGCAGTTAATCGCGTAATTGGCACCACTCACTCATCAATACCCCCATTTACCAAATGTTTAGAAGACGATGTGCACAAAAGGAGAACTCTTAGGGTTGATAGAGATATTCAGTTGAAGAATCCCACATCCAAGTTGACTACTGAAAACATCATTAGTCTCTGATATAAAACTGTCTTGAACATGAAAGCTGACGCGAGGAGGGGAAAACTCCAGGCCAGCAAACAGACTGGACATTATCCATGTCCGCACAGTTGTTTAGATGCAACTTTGCGACAGGTTTTATTGACAGCCAAAACACCATGCATATCCTGTTAGTCGGCATACCACAGGGGATCAGGGAAGGGCAGCATTTTGTATTTTGCAGCTGACGGTAAATGACTCACTCCTATGCCTAAACACCAGGGGCTACAGCACAATTTATATTGCTGACCCCAGTAAACGCCACAGAAACAGTCGTTACTATTGCTAGTGGTCTTTGTACCGTGCTGACATACATTTACATGCTGATAATAAATTACACTACTCGTACTTTCTACTTCGGTTTACCTTTTTTTTTTTTCCTTTTTTTTTTTTTTTTTTTTTTTCTTTTTTTTTTTTTTTTTTTTTTTCTTTTTTTTTTTTTCTTTTTTTCTCCATCCTTTTTCTTTTTTTTTTTTTTTTTTTTTTCTCCTCCCCCTTTTTATTTTTTTTTTTTTTTTTTTTTTTTTTCTTTTCTTTTTTTTTTTCTTTTCCCTTTTTTTTTGTTTTTTTTGTTCTTTTTTTTTTTTCTTTTTTTTTTTTTTCTTTTTTTTTTTTTTTTTTCCCTTTTTTTTTTTTTCCTTTTTCCTTTTTTTTTTTTTTTTTTTTGGTATTGGGTTTGGTGTCAGGTAGTGCATGTAATTATGATAATTTTACTGTAGTATTTGGCAAACATGTACAAAACAACACAGTTTGTATCATATCTGTTTGTGATGCAGTGGTTCTAACCCAGTAGAAATGCACAAATGATCCCACTATATTATCAGTTATTAGAAAAAGGTTAGCATTAAAAAAGTGTATATTATACTTAAAGTTGATATTGATTATATCGATCTTAATTGTGGATGCACATTGTTTGGTTTGGCTTTAACATTCCTGGATCTCAAATTATCAACCAACAATTAATTAAATGCATTACAATGGAACTAACATTTTCACATGAATTTTTAAAAGTCTCAAAGTAAATGATATTTTTGCTACTGTATTTTATGTTGTGATGTCACCACTGTTAGACATTTTAAAGGGTGTTTTTACAGTAACTGAACACTGGCTGCAGTAGTGCGTAATTAGATTTAAAGTGGGAGCAAAACTGTATTTGATTTACAGTTGTTGCCAACTGTAATGTTTTACAGTAAAGCTACTGTAAAAAAGCATAATTCATCATGTTAGACTGCTGTAAATATTAATTTTAATAGAGATTCATTAGCCCCCCATTTTAATTTTATATAGAATCATTTATTTTTAGTCTACATGGCACTTGAATTAAAACAGAGCCACCCATAATTACAAACTATCAAATTTTATTAAAAAACTTAATGTACTATCTCAAACAACATAGAATCACAATTAGAATTTCATAAGACATAAAAAAACATTAGTGATTGTGGCCTTTGGAAAGTATGTCAGTTATGTAATGTACTCCATACTGGTAGGGCTCTTTGCCGTTAATTAATGCATCAATTCAGGTGGCAGGAGCTCGGTGATTAATCAGTTTTGGCACTGGCGGAGGTCCGGTATGGAAGCCCAGAGTTCGTGACAGTGGACTTCAGCTAATCTGCTTTTTCTGGTCTCGTTTCGCATTTTCCCTTTCGACAACTTACCCATTAGATTCTCTATGGGTTCAGGTCCTGGTGGGAGTTGCTGGCAGTCACAAGCACCCAACACCATGGTCATTTAAAAAACGTTTGGTGACTTGTCCGGCACCCGTGTGGGCAGGTGCCAAATCCTGCTGGACAATTAAATCAGCATCTTCAAAAAGCTAGTCAACAGAAGGAAGCATGAAGTGCTCCAAAATTTCTTGGTAACGTTGGTTTTCAAAAAACACAATGGACCCAACACCAGCAGATGACATTGCACCAAATCATCACAGACTGTGGAAACTTACACTGGACTTCAAGCAACTTGGGCTATGAGCTTCTCCACCCTTCCTTCAGATTCTAGGACCTTGGTTTCCAAATGAAATGTAAAACTTGCTCTCATCTGAAAAGAGGTTTTTGGACCACTGGGCAACAGTCCAGTTCTTCTTCTCCTTATCCCAGGTAAGACGCCTCTGATGTTGTTCAGGAGTGGCTTAACAAGAGGAAAATGACAACTGTAGCCAAATCCCTTGACACGTCTGTGTGTGGTGGCTCTGGATGCCTTGACCCAGGCCTCAGTCCATTCCTTGTGAAGTTCACTCAAATACTTCAATCGATTTTGCTTGGACAATCCTCATAAGGCTGCGGTTCTCTTGGTTGGTTGTGTATCTTTTTCTTCCAAACTTTTTCCTTCCACTCAAATTTCTGTTAACATGCTTGGATACAGCACTCACTGTGAACAGCCAGCTTCTTTGGCAAAGAATGTTTGTGGCTTACCCTCCTTGTGAAGGGTGCCAATGATTTTCTTCTGGACAACTGTCAGATCAACAGTCTTCCCCATGATTGTGTAGCCTAGTAAACCAAACTAAGAGACCATTTTGAAGGCTCAGGAAACCTTTTGCAGGTGTTTTGAGTTGATTAGCTGATGGCATGTCACCATATTCTAATTTGTTGACAGACGTGAATCTGGGGGGTTTTGTTAAAATGTGAGCCAAATAATCACAATTAAAAGAAACCAACTGACTTAAACCACTTCCAGCGCTGTGTGCCTGGAATTTACTAATACACGAGTTTCCCATTTGAGTGACAGTACTGAAATAAATTAACCCTTTTCCATGACATGCTAAGTTCAGAGAGCACCTGTAAAACACTTAAAAATACAGTCTGCCACCTGCTGGAACCGTCGCACTCTTCACTATTTCTCCTGTCTCTAGGCGTTTTGCGGTGCATTATGGTGTATTATTGGACAGTGGTGTAATGTAATGAAGTAATACTTT
Organism: Sinocyclocheilus anophthalmus; assembly: GCA_018155175.1. Taxonomy (NCBI): domain Eukaryota; kingdom Metazoa; phylum Chordata; class Actinopteri; order Cypriniformes; family Cyprinidae; genus Sinocyclocheilus; species Sinocyclocheilus anophthalmus. The sequence continues at coordinate 28,469 of JADLZN010011135.1, read as the reverse complement.
ACTTTTACTCTGATACATTTCCCCAAAGCATATTCGTTACTAACTACAAAATAGTCAGAAGTCAGAAAAACACAGACTGCAGGAAATGGGTCTCTGACGTGTCTGCGTCTGCAAGCCTTAGGACTCTAAACAAAACCCACCTTTGACTCATGTCGTAAACAATGGGAGTGCGCACAAGAATCATGGATGATTCATTTTCAATCTAGTCCCAATGTCTCGGGGTACTGTGATATACAGTATATTCTTCTGCGACAACCTATGGAAGTGTGTGGTCAAGAAATGTGATCTGACATTAGCAAGTATATAACACCAAATCAACACAAACAGAGGACAGAGTGCTATGCACGGATTCTATTCAGTAACAATAAAACTCAAATTTCCAGGCATTCTAAATTATGGACGGCAAAAATGTTTCTGTATTCTTTTTATATTTATATAGTTTAATATATTTAACTTAATCTATATCACACAAAGAGTAGGCCGTTTTTCTGCCGATATCAGCATGATAACTAATTTAATAATAATGTTATACAAGTTCAGTAAAGTTAGCAAAGTGACTTACATTTTAGACATAATAATGCTTGTTTTTCCTCAATTTTGCTAACGAAAATAGTTCCAAACAAACATCACAGCACTGTTGTGTCTGAGTACTGGTCTTTACTTATGAATATGAATCGCTTTTTGAATGATCAGTGAATAAATGATCAGTGATTCACTCTTACAGGGCAATTGCTGTCACCTTACTGGCAGTTTAATTTCAACATTGACTCTTTTTTGTTTATGTTTTAAATAAGTCATTATATCAGTATTAATTGTGTTATGCTAAAACAAAACATTGATTATCCATCTGTAGCTGCAGGTACATGCATCCGTGTAAATACATCTAAATGCTATTTCAGATGCAGATTCCAGAAACGTTTTCTTATGTTGGAATGAAAGACACTAAGTACCGGATGAAGTGCTTCTTATTCTTACCCAAAAATACAAAATGAAAGAAAGAGTTAAAACTGAACACAATTTTGCTACTCAAGCTGTGTATGAAAATTTTTTATATATATATTTATTTGCTTCTTTTCCATTTTGCATTTACATGTACTTTTACTTTCAATACTTAAGTACGTTTAAGATTTAAAAAATACTTTTCATACTTAAGTACAATAAATATCACATACTTTAAGACTTTTACTCAAGTAATATTATAAATGATGACTTCAACTTCTACCAAAGTCATTTTATGGTAAGATATCTGTACTTTTACTTGAATATGGCTTTCAGGTACTTTATACACCACTGCTCAGGAGTTATCCTCACAAAGAATCTTTAGGCAACAGAAACATAATGGGGAAAAAGATAAGCAGCCAAAGAATACATAGCCATTTGCAAAACCCAGGTGCTGCTCCAAAACGTGGAAACCAACTTTGCTCACCATCCACTTTGTTAGTAACAGAAATGTCTTCTCTGAAAAACAAGACGTAGAAATGGCACACTTTTAAAAGGCAAACCCCATAGAATACACAAACCTCTCAAAACCATAGTTGTTCTCTTACCAGGAATTATCAGTCTCAGGGTGGCTGGCATGCTCATGTCTTTCTTGATGCTTCGTTGCAGTTGCCTTTAAAACACAAATACAAAAAAATACAGTAAATCTTAAATTCCATTAAAAACTATAACAAACTAATTCTAAAACTAGAAAGGCAGCTAGCCATAAAACTTGTTTAACCTAGATAACATACAATTTTATTTTCTCAATAGGCTACTAGCCAACATTAACTACTAACACCTGAAAAAAATTTCACATTAGTTAACCTAAAGGTAATATAAGAGCTCCATTAAAATAATTTTAATTCGGGTCAACAATTCAATACGATGACTAAATTGTTTGAAACGACAGTGAGGTACATAGTAAAGTTTCTTAACGCCATGTGAGGGTAAATGTGACTATAGAAATTATAGAAACTTGTACCTTTTGTATTGCAAGGACGCTTAATGATCAAAAGTGATGATTAGGAAATGTTAATGTTAGAAAAAATATACTTGACTGTTTTCAACATAACAATAATAATAAATGTGTTTTGAGCAGAAAAAATCAGAATATTAGAACCAGGATTTTGAGGATCCATGTGACTGGAGTAAGATGCGAAAATTAGCTTTGCAAATCAAGGGATAATACATTACATTTTAAACCGGATTGGAACACGATTGACCGAAACAACAAACATCCCGCATTTTGGTTGCACATATTCGCATTAGCAGTTTTCTGTATGAAAAAAAAATGCAGATGCATGGATGCTGCTTTTTAGGAAGCTGCTGTTAGGCACACGTGCACCCCAGCCAAGTATCATCTGGTCTTCTGCCTCATCCAATAACATTTCATCATTAGATATTTGTTTTACTTAACTTCCTATCAGAGTTTTGGTCAAATCCCATCAAACATTCCCTCAGTGGATTCCCTCAGCTGTCATGAAATGTGAGCAAATTGACAAACAACATTTTCAATTTTATGTTTGGTTTGTGTAATCCCACAACTGCAGGAAACCCAGCAACCCTAATGAATATTACAGAGGCTGTTCTTCCCCGCTAGGAAAAGCAGCAAGGAAAGGAGGTGTTGTATATGCACCGTGACCTTTGTCTGGCAGTGCCTGCTGCGGTTAGCCTTGAGCCAGAATGAAGCCTGACACGACTGCCTCTGGGGGGTCAAGACTCACTCCTGGGGATGTTTAGCACCTTGGTGTTAGAAACGGGGCTTAAAGGCCACAAGCCCTCAAAGAGGCCTGTATACACTTCTGTCTGCCTTTCCCTGATGTGTATCGACGATGTAGCACCGAATTAGCATAACCAACGGCACGAAGCACTGTCGTTTAGTATCTTGAGACAGCCGTATCGCTAATGTGTCACACGCTCGGGGAGATTGGAGATCTATATAAGCCTCTGAGATGTACAAGAGCAGAGGGCAAACAAGCCAGATTCCCATCAGCCATCAATCCGTCAACCAATCAGCGTGTCGAACAAGGATGTTCTAACTCAAGCAACTGTTTCTTGAAAAAACGGGATGAGGCGAGTCCCTGCTCATCCTTATTCTTGACATATAACCTTACTTCTGGCAAAAGAATAAAATGCTCAGGGCTTATTTAGCATCAGCATAAAATATAATTAAAAGTGTGGAACTACATGTAATGTCTGTTCAAAGCAGTTTCACTCTTTTACATTTCATACCTGAGAGAGTAGCTTCGTAATTGCCATCCTTCTCACTTGCTTTGCTCATAGTTTTCGACGTGTACAACTCTTCATTTATCATGCTTATTAAAAATCCTTGGAAAGTAAAGCACATTGTTGAATCCATTTCTCCTACACTTCAGAGGAGATTAAAAGATTTATACCATCAGAAGCACAGTTTCTTTCAAATGGTTCCCACTGGCTATAAAGTAAAATAATTAAATGCACAATTATCTTTCTTCTCTTTGTTCTTATTGTCTGTCCTGTCTGCCTCCTAATCTACATTTTAATGATTTTTATCATTCTATCATTTAGTTAGTCTTATTTTTATATAAAAATCAAGCTAATTTTAAAGTTATTGTGAAAATCCTGTCTATATATCTGTCTGACTGAAAAACTAACAAAACAACAGCTTCGTGCTCTTTGCCCTGGGGTAAAAAACAAAGCAAAAAACTAGGAATAATCTTTATTTAAACGACACATGACATTTTCCATAATTAACAATTTTCTGTATTTGTATGTTCTAAACTACACTTAAAGGAAACAGAAAGAAAGAAAAAATAATTTAGAAGAAACTATCCAAAGCCCTCAGCAGGCCAGGAAAACAGTTCACTTTCTGGCGGGAAAAAACAAGGAATAATCTTTAATCAATGCCTGAATTTCCTAATTCACCATCTGTCTGTTAAATCTGTTACAAATAAATAAAAGAAAGAACAAAGAAGAACGCAAAAAAAAAAAGTGAGAAGACCAATAAATTAGAGAAACTCTCTACTCCAAAGCCCCCATTCTCAAGGTGAAAACGTTTCACCTCCTTGCTATTGTGCTCCCGGGAAGGGAAAAAACTGTGGAACTAATCTTTCGTTAAAATAAGTGCTGACAATTTCATAATTTCAATTCCATAAATACCATGGTGCGAGGGTTTTCCGACCCCGACGTGTGTACGTATACTATCAGCACTCCTCTCTAAATCTGTATGCCGAAACGATATTCCGGACAATTTTCGAAAGGAATTGCAAATTGTATTTTCAATTGTGTTTTCAATGTGTGGACGCATAAATTGTGGCATAATTCAAATGCAATTGCAAATCCTGCGTTAGTGTTTGCATTTTCGCTTTCGCGAACGCACAGCTACTGCCAAATTTCAAATGAAAAAGCATAGTCCATTTGCAACTGCGATTGTCACCCCCCTTGTCTTAGGACGTTCACGGCCTCGTCCATATTTAAATAGGCAATATTAATTACCCAAGTTTGCTTTGTGGCAATCTCGCTGCGTCAGCGAATGTAACCGGCCAAAATATCAAATGGAATCGCAATTCCTTTTGATTGATTTCGAAGTCGACATGGACAAGAGGCCAAATCAATGTGAGGGGCCGGCGGGGAATACTAGGGGGCGTTGTCTGTGTTCTGGCGACGGTGGTCACTCACAGCACGACCGCGAATGCTCCTGATCACTGGAGGTACTATCCGGTAAGCTCCGACCTAAGGCAGCTACAAACGTTTCACACCCCCCACTCGCTGTGAAAGAACAGACCAGTGCAACCCTTCTTGGCACAATACATCAATTATTCTTTTGTACACCAAACTGTAGCGATTATAACCGGATAACAGCGGGACACAACGTACGCACAATAGGTCCCGATCACCTATAAACCCAAAGCTTTCAACTGTCTCAGCATCTTCATGTTTACTCTCACTCTAAACTTTAATCCGTAATATAGAGGTGGTACACACCCTGCTCAAGAACTTTTACCGTTTGCAACTCACTGGATGCAATTAAGCATACAAATAATCTATACGTATTTTCCCCTTACTTTATCTTTTATCAAAAGTTTTCATCCGTTATGGAGTTTGCGTTCCCGGACGTGGCACCAAAGTGTGCGCATGCCTCAAGATCCTCTCACTATTACAGACCGGGCACACCCGATCGAGCAGTGATTTGTAATGTTATTATTGCCTTTGGCGTGGCCCACGTCGTGTTCTGTGGACAGATGCACACTAGCTCTACTGCGAAGGGTCATCCTGGGGCAGGCAGAGGCAGACAGCTAGCAGCATTTTCTGTTTTGTCACAGGCATCTATCGGATCGTAAACAGACTGATAGATCTTGAGGCAGGTGCACATAGGCCATTAGATAGGAATAAGATATAGGTTGCAAAAAGGTAAATACATGTAGATTTGTCGTTAAGTGCATCAAGTGGAGTGCACGGTAAAAACGGTCTTGAGGCAGGTGTGACCGTCTCTATTACGGATTAAAGTGTAAGTGAGAGTAAACCGTGACGAGATTATGGACAGGCAGTTGACACGAGTTTGGTTGATAGTGAAATCGACCGATTGTGCTCTAACCGTTGTGCTCCCGTGGTAGCAGGCGCGATAATCGCTACATTTGGCGGTAAAAAAGACCTTAATTATGTATCTGGGCCAAGAAGGTTTGCATGTCTGTTCTGTTCACACAGGTGTGAATACGAATTGCGTAGCGACTTTGCGGAGCCTTTAAGCGATAACTACATTATCAGAGCTAGGCACGGTCGGTCCTCTGTGAGGGACGTACCCTCCAACACACATTACACGCCCCATACGGATAGCCCGCACCCTCACATTGATTGGACAGCTTTCCACGCTAGCCCCGTCGGAAATCTCAAATGCAAACGGAATCTGCCGATTCCATTTGAGTTTTTTGGCAGCGGTACATGCAGCGAGCAGCGAGAGTGAAAAAAGCAGACGTGTCATTAATATTGCTACTTTAAAATACGACGGCTATAACTCCTAAGAATGGGAAATACATTTGCAAAGGACTTTGCTTTTTCAGTTTTGAAATTTGGCAGGTCACATGTGCAAGTTCGCGAAAGCGACAAATTGCAATTACCCGCGAATGAGGATTTGCAATTGCATTTGGATTAGTCACAATTTATGCGTCCCACATATTTGTAACGCAATTGAAATACAACTTCTGCTCATTCGATTTGAAAAGTGTCCGGAATATGGTCCCTACTAAAGCAGTGTCCGTAACACTCAATAAAAAAGCATCATCCCTTCCAGCCTGAGGAGGTAAATGGCTCTGATCGGCACAGTAAATCTGCGGCCTACGTGTTATATTTTTTTTCTATTTTTCCTAAAAGCTATTGTTTGATATAATTAAAATGTAAACCAGCTTCTTCCATGGGTGGTTTCTCAAGTGATGTTCAATCACTCTTTATTGCATTGGGCCTTGGCTGTACAAAAGATTCTCGGAGGAATGTGGGGAAGATTGAATGGGTCGGCAGCCTAGCTGGGCTATTTCCTCTAATGTGCGGTGGGCTTGAAGGCTATCAAGGAGATTACCCTTGTTGTATGTTTGGAACCGTGACATTTATTCTTCCCCAAAGTTTCTGCTGTTTGGAGGCACTTCCTTATTTTCCTGCATGCCCGTGTTCCTATTTCTGGACTTTCCTTTTATTCCCCCTTCTCTCCCTTTTTTTCACTGCCTGTTACTCTTTCACCTCCCTCAACTTTCCCGTTCCATCCGGCTTCGCTCAATCTCATTATCTTTCTGACTCTCTTTCTCTCTCTCAGCTTCCCATTTTTAAGTTGGGAAGCTTCCAAAATCCTGCCTTTCGCAGATGCACTACACTACAATCTGTCATTTCTTGTCACAGACTCGTTTATTATACATTGTACCTCAAAAACACTGGAGCGCAATACATGACCAGAATTTGAGCAGACTTGCATGGGGTATTTGGTCTCTTTCAGACACCTACCGCATGCAAAACGCTCTGCCACTGAGGGTTATACTTTACTGCACGGTTGAACTGCAGAGCAGAAGTTTCACACGAATAAACCCCTGCATTTACCGCTGTCTTTGTACACTGGAGATTTGATGTTCAGTGGAAAGCATATGTATTGAGAATGTTTGTATTTGTGGGGCCCGCATATTTCTACATCAAAACAGCTCTTCATTCTGATATATAGGGGTAGACTGAGGCTAGTTGTCACCTTTTACCCTACTCAATATTTCTAAAGGTTGGTTGTAACAAACGTTTGTAGGTCGGGAAGGAGGAGGCGGGAACCGGCGAACACTCAAAGAAAACTTTAATAAAATAAACAAACACAAAATAGAGCGACAGCCCCTCGCGGGCACCACGGACCTCCCCGCGACAACACGCAAACACAAAACACAAATAAAATCCAGGCCTGGTCCTCTCGTCTTTCACTGTCGTCACTCATCTTTGTATCCCTTAGCGGAGCTCATCCGTGCCATGGACTCAAGCCCGGTGAGTGCGCGCCAGGCTGTCGATACATTTGCAATTACGCAACCGGCCCGTGCTCGTCTCACGGCTCTCAGGCCCGCCCTCTCTAACAGTGGTGCTATTTTTTGAAAAGTCGTTTTCTGTTAGGCAATAATATGTTAAAGGATTAGGTCACTTAAAAAACACCAAAACAAAAACCTATAGATAATAATATACTCACCCCCGTGGTCACCAAAGATGGGCATGGCGTTCTTTCTTCATCAGAAAGAAAGTAAGGTTTGTGAGGAAAATCTTCCAGGATTTTTTTCTCCAGACTTAGTTGGCTTCACTGGGGATAACGGGTTGAATGTCTAAATTGCAATTCATTGCCGCTTCAAAGGGCTCTACACACGCATCCCAGACGCTGAAATAAGGTGCCTATATAGGGAAACGATCGGTCCATTTCTTTATAAAAAAATAAATAAAAATCTATATATTTTTTTTGCTGTAACACAATGCTCTCGTGGCACTAGCACTGTGATGCACATGCTGTGACTTGAAGTATTACGTTAGGAAAGGTGTATATATGTGTATGGGTGTATAAGATATCTACTATATATTTTAACCGGATATAATATACGATATATATTTAATATACTATATGATACTGTGAGTATACTCATATATATATATATTATTTATACAGTATATCTATATATATACAGTATATATATATACTGTATATATTATATTAGCGGTCACGATAAGAGCCATGCGAACTTCTAAAGCGAATTCTTATACAGTAGAGCCAGCTTCTGTAATCAGCGGTAACTATCCTCACCTGCAGGCTTTACATTGAGCAGCATTAATATCACAGCTAGCCGTTGTTCACGGCAAACTGCGCAAATAACGTTCATATTAGTCGCGATTTTTTGCGCAGCCGTCACAGCTGAACACGGCTCTGTGTAGTTAAGACACCGGCCCTTTCCTGACAAGATTCATTAAATATAGCATGAGATTTGACGTGCAGCCTATAATCATATATATATATATATTTATAATAGTTGTGGCACAAAAATATTGTTAAATATATAATATATAAACACAGTGACATTGGTCCCAATAAAACGTATAACAACTTCCCCATTGAAATTAGTTTAGTTATTCAAAATGTATTTGAGTGCATTTGAATGCTGTTAAGCACTTGAGCCTAAACCTATGCTAGAGAAAGTGAGAATTTGTACAACTGCACTTTCCATCTTCTAGATAGTGAGATATAATCTTGTGAACATTCCCATGTGACTACTAGCCCTGGTCTCTCCTACTATCTAATCTATTGTACAAGTGATACACTAGTATTCGCAATGAACCTGCCATATTTGTCATTGTAAGCTGTTCCTGATGGGTCTTCTCTCCTTATCAGGAGCCGCTACTGCAGTAACATTGAATACAGTAATTATTTTGTCGCTCCAGTGAATATGACTCACTTAGCCAGAGAAAGTAGAGTTCTAGAGCTGAGCAATAGATTGATGATTCAGCCGAGACCATCCGTGTTCAAGAATGTAGTGTTTATGGGTCAAGGTTAAAAGAAATTAGACATCTGTTTGTATTGAATGAGTTTTGTGCCAGTAGAATATTTCACGTGAAACAGAAAATGATTGCTGTTTTTTGTTGTTTCAAACAGTGAATGGTATTCACAGACTAGTTTAAGGACTTTTCAGCTTAATACATTTGTGGTCAGCCAGTATGGGTTGTTTAATGGCTGATGCTCATATTGATTTCTAGACTGATTTTCTAGAACCCTGAGTAGGACTTCTAGAGACCTTTTCAGAAAGTGCAGTTCTTTGAAGGAAAAATGAATGGAGGCATTTAATAAATGTATTTGAAGTTCTACATTGTAGTACACAATAGGACATTCTTTGCACCTCCATGTTCTCCAGAGGGTTTGGCAATCTGAAGAACTGTAAGTAACTGTCAAAGTATCTATTTTTACAGTATTATTGCTGACATATTGCATGATATTGTTGCCAGAATGAATCAGAAGAGGTCTATGTCATACTTTTATTTAGTTATTTTCAGTTTATACATGTACTGAGATACAGGAGGGGTGTGTTTTGGCGATTGAGTTTCTGGATGTTTCACCAGTCTTCATAAAGCAGCATCTCTATCTGCCAAACCACGTTAAATCAAACAAACTTTCGACCATGCTCCATTTATCCCAGGTCTCTTGCTCCATATGGCTGCCTGCTCTGAAATATCTGAAGTGCTTTTTTTTTTATCTGACAGAGAACGTACATGCAGTAGATGTGTGTCACCCATATGCTTCTCAAAATGTGAAGCAATCAGGTGCCATTTATCTTAAAGCAATCTGAATGTCTTTGCACTTTTGACTTTTGCCGTAAAAGTAATCTAAAAGTTTTACAAGACAGAAAAGTTCAGTTTTATTAATTATGCAACTGGATGACATTAGCCATACTCATATTGACAAAACTATATCCTGTAGTTCTTAGCAATAAGCATAAATCCCCCAAGCCTTATTGACAACATTGACAAATTCAGCCAGTTTACTTTTTTAATGAATGTCTCTGACATTATCGTGCAAGATTCATCAGTACATATTATTCTGGAGGAAACAAAAATTATTTATTAAAACGTATTTTTACTTTCTACTTTATTTTTCTGCTAATGTAACCAAGGACGTATAGGCTGAGAAAAATAATTAGTCATACTTTATTTAAAGGCCCTATTAACAAATCATTAACTATGTATTTTGCCTCAGTAAACTACCAATTTGCTGCATATTATTAGTTAGTAAGGTAAATTAAGGTAGTAAAGTTTAGTTATTGGGTAGGATTAGGGATGTAAAACATGGTCTTGCAGAATATGTGCTTTATAAGCGTAATAAACAGTCAATATGTTAATAATAGGCATGCCAATAAGCAAATAGTTAATAGTGAGAATTGGTCCCTATAGTAAAATGTTACCAAATATTTTAACCAAAAATACCATAGCCCACATTTCATGAGTCAGCTTCATTTTGAATGAAGTTTCACCCAACACTATTTCTCACTGAATATTTATTTTCACTCAGAATTTTGCATTTCAGAAGTGGAATGCGTTGGGCACTGTTGTCTTTAAGTGCTGGTTTATTGTCCTAACGCCCTCCAAACCTCTCCAGCGACTGAAATCAGAGGCAGCGAGCACACCCAGCAGGACCCCTGCGCATTGTTGTGGGATTCAAATCCCCAGGCTTTGGATTATCTACGTGCTTAAACTGATTCAGGATCAGGGGATGCTAGTCACAGCTCACTAATCTCCCTGTGTAGGGTCAGAGGAAAGCTCTCTGGAGTCAGTGAGCCAGCACTGTTTGGACTCCGCTGAGGGCTATTAATTCCCTTTCTTGCCACAAGCCTCTCTGTCAGGAATCGATTGTGCTGAGAAATTGACAGTGGAGGCTCCTTTTAGAAATTTTGCCCCCCCCTGAAAAAGGGGGGCTTTCTTTTTTCTTTGCGAATGTCTGGTCTTCCTAGGTTCTAGTTCCTACTCTTTCTATTATTTATTTTCTTTGATTCAGCTGTGCCTTCCGTTCTTTCTTCTTTGTTCTTTCTCTCTAAGTGCATCTTTCACGGTAGTTGTTAGAAGCAGTGTATATGGGTTGATCAAACCAGTGTTGTGGTATACAGGACTTTTAGGGGAGAGGTTGTTTCAAAGGAGTTTCTATAGGGATTTCAGGGGACGCTGAGGTCATCTCCCACAACGCGAAGTGCATTGCATATTCTCCATTGCAGCCTTCAAAATTACTATGTATTCGGATGGAGCATGTATTCTTCCTTTTTTTTTTTTCCTCCACTCATCTGTCTCGCTGTATCAAGAGCACACGCAATAAGAGCAGCACGTGACACAGGCTGCCGGAGAACACTCAAGTGTTTATGTCCATAGTTCTGTTTCCTCCTGTGCAGCCTTTACAGAGAATGCCTTGAGAGGAAATATGAATGGGGCTCTCATAAATGTCCTTTAGACAATGAGAGAAAAGGAAATATTGCGCACACACGATCGCACACGTGCACGCACGAACCCATACACTTGGACTCAGATGAAGGAGAAACGCAACAGCGGTCTGAGAAACCAAGTGTGACAAGTGAAATTAAAACATGAAGTTTGCATCAAAGCACAGCTGAACAAAGCCTGGGTCTTGCAGCGAAAGTGTCCTTCACCTCTTCAAGTCAGTGCAGAAAGCGCCAGAGGCCACTGTTAGTGTACACTTTGATCTTCTACCACTCCAAACTTTGTCCTTAGTGACAGTAATAATGATGTTTGGTAAAAAAAAAAACATTTTTCAGAAGATATTTCATGTGTAGTACTGACCTGAAGCAGTGTACTGTATCAAGAAACAAACAACCGGCTAAATCAGTGTAATCTTTGTTATAATCCAGTCCCAAGTTTACCCAAAAGTAAAGCAATGGAAGAACATAAGGGGTAATGCACTTAGAATGTATAGCGTGTACTGTTTAAGCACCAGATTCACTACAGGAGTTATGCAAATCAGGTAACCGCACAGACGCTGCCAAAAAACCTGTGCTGAATGCAATTTCCACAACTCGGTTTCCCATCTTACAGACCAGTTCTGAGTTGTGGAGGATGGAGCGGATGCAGAATGCAGAGTGTTTATGGAACTACACCAGCATTTGGATTTATGTGCCGTTAGAATGCTTTTCTTCATCATTTGATCATTTTTGATGAATGAGTGATCTACAGAAAATGTACACAAACATCTCTTTCGAAGGCAGCACATACAGTATAGCGGCTGGTCAAATTAAACTGTAAGTGGTAAATGAATAATACTCCTTTCAAGTGGAGTCAGACATATCTTAATTATAATTTATATTCAAACAAATGACCAAGCGAAAGCCATTTTTACCGGTGGGAAACTTCTCAGTGGTACCTCAGTAATTGAGTTGAAGTGGCATTTCTTCACGAAACATGGCAAACAGCACGTCAGCAGCAGAATAAGTAGAATAGAACAGTAGTGAATAGTTTTGTGTAGGGATGCACTGATACCACTTTTTCCAGTCCTCGCCCAATACCAATACTTTTATTTTTGGTACTTGCCGATACAGCGTACCGATACTGATACTTTTATTTTTGGTACTTGCCGATACTGAGTACCGATACCGATATTTTTATTGCGTTTGTACATTTTTTAAATATTGGGTATTGAAACCAAAAGGGTATGTATAATGTTTAGTTGGGTCGTCAAACCCAAGTTATTCCAGACACCTTCACATTTCTACATTATCACAGTTTATTCGCTATAGTTTAGAAAATGGTAATAAAATACGACAAGAACTCAGAGTTAAACTGTGTCAGAACAAATTCATCTTGATAATGTAAGATAATTTTGATGAAAGGTATGTAATAGAGTAAATAACCCAACAATTCAGACCAGCTGTTATATGACAGTATTAACAAAAAAAAAAAAAAAAAAAAACAAAAAAAAAAAAAAAAAAACAAAAGCTAGACTACGTAGGTGGCGCCGCCTTAGCCTCAATGACAGCCTGTAGTCTCTTGGGCATGCTGTCACCCAGCTTCATGAAAACCTCAAATTCAGTTTTTTCCCAGACTCGGTCTGAATAATTTTTGGACCCAAATTTGTATCAGTTTTACTGGTAGTCCACTGTATGTATGTATAATATGTCACAGTTTACTTTATTTTACTATCCTCACTTACATAAATGAACTATAGTGTCCTGCACCCACTAGTAAAAAATATCAAAAAATATATCGTCTCTGATTCATTTTTGGTTTCACTGTATATCCTTCGGTTATTTTCACACTTAATTATGCTCATTAAAATGTATTTTGCAAGTTTTTGTTACTTTCACTGTTAATTTTTTTGCTCTATGGTACATCATCTTTATTAATAGCATTAGAGCTGCTCCATTGCAGCGGCTTAGTACTGTAATCATGCGCTTTGCTGTAATAATGCAGGGAACCACTCGCTATAAATCTCCTAACTGTGATATTTTACGAAATAGAAGTCGCGTTTTTTTTCATCCGAAACGTGCTGTGATTTATATTCCAAAGCCACTCACATAATGCAGAAACACTCAACCAAGCAAAACACATGCAACGCACAGACATATCTGTACTGGTACAGAATGAGAGGGAGTAGTACAGCCTAGCACATTTCACACAAACTGCTAGATTCACTTTCGCCAGAAAGTCGTGTATGAATAAGGTTGAAAATAAATGAGGTTTATAGTGAATGCCCCTATGAATGGTCTTATTTTTACGATTTAGTTTTAATCCAAATGATGCGTGTGCTAAGTGAGTGAACATCAAAGATCACACAACAGAAGTGCGCTTTCTCTCTCTCTCTCTGTCTCTCTCTCTACCGTTAAGTAACTTGCATTGTTTTACTTGTTTTTGACATATCTGACCGAACTACAAGTTTTCCAGTGATGTCTGTGAGAAAGGTAAATTCACTCGACAAGCTCGCGCATCTGCGCCGCCGCACGCTCAATCCACTCAGCGCGCTCTGCTTATCAGCTCAGGCACATCCGATATACAGGTGTGAATATTGAATGTTTAACATTAAATTAATTACATACATATATTTCATAGACATCCTTAATCTCCTTTCGGCGGTCTGTTGTCTGTGTTTTTGGTATGATATATGGCACATTATGGCACTTATCACATGCTGTGTGGTATCGGCTTTTGGTATCGGGGCATTTTTACGAGTACGAGTACGAGTACAGGAGCCAGTATCGGTATCGGTGCATCCCTAGTTTTGTGAAGTGTTTTTTTTTTTCTTTCAGTAATATAAGGGTTTTTTTTCAAGACTTTATAATGCCACTTTCAAATATGAGTGAATTTCATTTCTTAAAGTATTTTTCAACAGTCTTTAGAAAGCAGAATGAACAAAGGTAAATGTTTAATACTCATAATATAATGTGTTACTATATGTAAAGTTTATTTTAACATTAACTTTACTAAAGTCCCCCCCCCCCCCCCAAAAGAATATTAAAATATATATGGAGATAGTTACTTAGTTATTATTAGATATATTGCACTGATTATCTTAAGACAAGATGTAAACCTGGAAATAAACTAATAATTAACAACAATAATATAAAACATCTACTGTGAACAATGTTTTAAGGAGTAAATAAAAAGTAATCTATGATTTCTCCAGTTATTTAGAAAGCAGATATCTAATCTATCTATATATGCTTTATATAAAATTTTTATATATAGATATTATATATACACACACACACACACCCATATACATACAGTGGGGATAAAAAAGTTATTCTAGTCAGCCCCAATGTGCAAGTTCTCCCCTTAAAAAGCTGAGAGAGGGCCTGGAATTTAATCATAGGTATACTCAATATGAGAGAAATTAGAAAATAAATCCGAAAATATTGTCGGTTGTAAGAATTTATTTGCAATTATGGTGGGAAAATAAGTATTTGTCACTAACAAAAAATTCATCTCAATACTTTGTAATACCTTTGTTGGCAATGGACCGAGGTCAACGTTTTTCTGTAAGTCTACACAAGGTCACACACGTGTGGCTACATTTCTATAATACTGCTGTTGCCGGCGCCGTGTGTTACTGATGGTAGCCTTTGTTACTTTGGTCACAGCTCACTGCAGGTCATTCACTAGGTCACCCCGTGTGGTTCTGGGATTTTTGCTCACAGTTCTTGTGATCATTTTGACCCCACGGGGTGAGATCTTGTGTGGATCCCCAGATCGAGGGAGATTATCAGTGTCTTGTATGTCTTCCATTTTCTAATAATGGCTCCCACAGTTGATTTCTTCACACCAAACTGCTAACCTATTGCAGATTCAGTCTTCACAGCCTGCTGCAGGTCTACAATTTTGTTTCTGATGTCCTTTGACATCTCTTTGGTCTTGGCCATAGTGGAGTTTGAAGTGTGACTGTTTGAGGTTGTGGACAAATGTCTTTTATACTGATAACAAGTTCAAACAGATGTCATTAATACAGGTAACGAGTGGAGGACAGTGGAGCCTCTTAAAGAAGAAGTTACAGAAGAAAAGCCAGAAATCTTGCTTGTTTGTAGGTGACCAAATACTTATTTTACAGAGGAATTTACCAATTTATTCTTTAAAAATCATACAATGTGATTTTCTGTATTTTTTTTTTTCTCATTTTGTCTCTAATAGTTGAGGTATAACTATGATGAAAATTACTGGCCTCTCTCATCTTTTTTAAGTGGGAGAACTTGCATAATTGGTGGATGACTAAATACTTTTTTGCCCCACGTTACCATGTGCAAATACCCAATTAAATGATATGCAGACATTGTTAAATGCTGTAACTGTGGTAACATCCGTATTCACAGCTTTTGCTGTCGTTTTGTTTTGTTTTTGTTTTTTTTGTTATGGTTTGGCTACCTGCGTAATTTATTTTCATCTTGAATGCATGGCAATTCATATAACGGCTCTCCAACTTGAAGTGCACTTGAAAGCGCATATGACAGGATTTTGAGCTGAAATACTTTGTGCTAAAGTGCTGCTGTTTAGCAAATTCGGTCTAAGGGTCTCATCAAATGCTAACTATAGTGCTGATGCACATGAGGCCCTTCGGAAAGTTTCTAGAAAGTAACAGAGTGCGACAGACGTGCTTCCGTTAGTGGAAAAATACTTTTAGTTGTTTAAATGTGTAAAATTGTGTCGGCGTATTGAGTGTTATCTTTGTTTTCCACCACTTTGTATTCCTGCTCTTACTGAACTTGCATGTCTCTCGCTCAGATTTGCCTTCATTGGTATGCTGAAGAAAACAGAGTTAAGTTTAGACATAAACACTCCAGCATCTAAATAGAATTGCCAGCTCCCATTACCTGGAAACATATACCTCTTACACCTTCCCCTGATAGAGTCTGGTAATACATGCTACTGGAGCACTTTAGAGAGTGTGTTTGTGAGCAGAGAAAGTGTATTATTGCACACATACTTTCAATGTCTCCTATAATCTCTAATACGCATGACCTTGATGTTGAAAAGAGAAACAAAAGATAGCAGCAGACCCTTCTTCTATTCTTTACTAGCCACATATGGTTGAAATATGAATAATAGATTTGTGTTTCTTCTCTTGTTATCTGCTAAGTATGCTATACGTCTCACTCACATTCCATCAGATAATCTTTGAAACAGGAGAGCGTGTGATGTGATGGCCGATATTGGCTGCTTTTGAAGCTGTTGTTTGGCATACAGTATCTTTGCTGGTTAAGTGGCTCTCCTCCGCAAAACTGTAATGTAAACCTTTTCAGGCCACTCGCCACAAATGTTGTGGCTTGACGAATTGCAGCAATACGAGCCTCAAAGTGCATTCTTGATAGCTTTTATCTAAGTTTGGACTAAGTGCTCAGTGATCAAGCCACACATGGATATTGGATCGAGACAGGGGAGTCTGATGAATTAGGAAAGACGCAACAAGTTGATTAACTGTGATACTGAGACAGATTGATTACTAAATAAGATATATGAATGAATGTATCATTATGGATTGTAGTTCTCGATCCAATAAGGGTCAAAAATTGGGTTACAATAAGGAAAAAATCTTGTCATAAATTTTATAAGTAATTGAGAAAAAAAATAAATACTCGTTATTTATTTGTTTCATATGATTCGAGGGGAGGAAGGGGAGAAATTATACATTTAATGACTCATGTCTTGTATATTGATGAATCACATGATGATGTCCAGACCACCTGACTTGATTTGGGGAAAAAACTTAAAATAAATAGAAAAGATTATACGAGTTTACATTTTTTTTTGTGGGTGTTAGTTATATTTTCGTCTTTCTGTAGTATTAATTTAGGGTGCATATGTTTTGAGAGAGGAAAAAAATTCGAGTTAATGTCTTGTATCTGAATATTGGCTTCCCAGATCCATGTCACACCAGGGACTTAAAATAATTATATAAATATAACACAGTTTGCACGGCTTTGTCTTAAAATGCCAACTGTGGTCTTTTAAAGAATTCAATTCTTTCATTTTAAATTCTAATTAAAAAGAAATTTTAGAATGACTTTTTAATGAATGGAAGTAAAATAACATTAAATAAATAAATACATATTTAAAAAAAAAAAATGAAAAACATGGCTCCTCATCGAAACAAATCATTGTACAATATAAACTGAATTATTGATTTATTGTTCTTTCTTAAAGTAAATTGAGGGGCTGATAAATAAATCATATATCTAGATATACTATATATTATATATATATATAATATATTATATTAGGATACTATATATATATATATATGATATTATCATACTAATTCAATTAAAAGTCCACCACAAAGAATAAATGCTCAAGTTTATATGTATATGTATGTATAAATTCAATTCAACATAGCAATTCAAATTCAACAACTGTGTCCAGTAATCGGCTCATAAAATCAATTTTAATCTATTTATTTGCCTCATTCCATAAACATCACACAGTTCTTTAGTTCTGCAATACATTTCCTAAGGCAGTCACCTCAGTCAGATTTATATGAACACTGTGGATAGAGTGTAGATAGATTTAGGATACATGAATGAAAGACAGGCATTGAGAAAGAGAGAAAGATTGAATGGGTAGTAAATTGGCCTTTTGTTCGACTAAAAGCTTTGACCTTTGAGCCTTCATTGACAGACTGATCTGTTGACACTGCTGATAGGTTGCAATCATACCAGGAGTGTCCCAGAAATAGCACCGCTGTTGTACTGTATGTCTGTGCGGTGACCCTTCTCTGCTATTAAATCGTGCAAAAGGTTGAAATGTGAACTTGACTGTCCAATTGCAGATGACCCAGCAATGCTATTAAAGCAGCCTTGTTTATGGGGCAACGTTTGTTATCTGTTAGAATTCCCACAGCACAGCTGGTAAAGGAAAGGCTGTCACATACATGAACATTTATTTCAGAATTCCACAGTAAGCTCAATGCAGTTTCTGTTCTTTCTTTCTTTCTTTCAAAAATTATTGCTTTTATTAAAGCTGTGAAGCCATTTATTATAGGAATAGGGCTATTAGCTGACTGATTCACTTCGTGTTTAATGGCATAGTTTAAGAGCCCTAACATTTCTGACAATAGCTCCAATCAGAATTACTAAAATGTTTGTGTATATATGTATATACTGTGCAGACACACACACACACACACTTCAATAATTATATAAAAATGTATTTTTTGTTACATGTGCATCTGTATATTTGTGAAAGAAAATTCACAGATTTTGTTCTATTTGTATTTCCTCTTATATACTTTGTAGAGGGGAGGTGAACAGTTATTTCTGAATGGACAGTAATTAATGTGGCAAGTGCTCTCTTAAACCTCCTAGAGAATGAAGTAGATCTCTCTAGCCTGGTTGTACTCAGAGGAGCCCACACACGGCTTTGTTTGCAGCCCTGAGTCCAAGGCCGTGAACACCAAGTACTGACTATTAACCCAGCCATTGCAACGAAAATGAAAGCATACAGAAATAAGAAGCTGCTTAGATTGTAAAGCTGAGTATCATAATGTTCATTGCCATTAGAGAGCCATTGAAAATACTCCTATCCGATTGGCCCCTTGTATATGGACGCATGCAATGACATTGATTTTTTTTTTCTCTCAAACTCAAACAGCAAGCTGAAGGATATGAGCTTTTCCCGGCTTTGATGCTTGACTATATTGACAGAAAGAATATTGCAGCTCAGTTTGTTCTACTCTTCAGTATATATAACCGTTCACATCAAAGGAAGTGCACAGGGTCGGATGATGAAACTGTTGTGTCAGAGGAGACGTGAAGCCATCTCGTTCCATTGTGTTTACTTTGGAGAGGTGCATTTCTGTCCTCTCGTCGGTCTCATTGCTGCTTCTTGCATTGTTTATGGCATGTTATTAGTGGCACTCACAGGTTGAATGACAGCTGAGCGAAGCCAGCTCAAACACTCTTTTTAGTATTGATGGAGATGCCAAGCGACCAGTGTAAACTGACACTCGGACCAGCCTGGGAGAGACGAGGAGTGAGGAAGAATTGACGTGCATGGTGGGTTAGACTATGTTAACAGCTTTCCTTGTCTGATTTATGGAAGCTAGCCATCCAGTTCTTCGGAGAATATGGGGCTAGATTGAGTGGTCGAGGTGTCCTGAAATTATTAGAGGAATGGCTCTGCTTGTACCTCTGGTGAAGGGGAGAATTATAAAACAATAATGGTTTTCAGCGTGTACTAAAGTCTGGTGAACAGTCTGCTCCCCCTTTGGATCCCATTAGTCTGTCCGCCCACAAAACAAACCTCAGTCTTGCAAACCCACATAAAGAAATGTGTAAAGAGGCTTGTGAATGGGCTTTGTAAATGTTTCAGAATGTCTGGCTATTAGGGCTGAAACTGTTCCCATAAAAAAATTGGAACTGCATGGTTCATCACCCACGCTTCGGTGCGCATTTGTGCCACGGTTCATCTCCATGTCCAAGGATGCCTCTGAAAATATAAATTTTAAATGTGTTGGAATTGTAAGCTGTCCATTTTCAAGAGTCATTACCATGCTTGGCTGTATAGGTCAAGCTGCAAACGGATGTACAAAGCTGCAAATATAAATCTGAGTGTAATTGATGCAGTCATGTGCTTTGATAGTAGCAGTGACAGCACTTGTCAGACCCACAATACAGAAGCACTGCACTCCACAAATAATTGCTTTGTTTGTTGCAATAACAGCAGAAATGGTGTATCCTGCAATAAATGAACCAGCTTCTTTTAAAAGCTTATTTGTTATTGGTTTAAGTTGCTTAACCTAGATGGCAAACAAATCATACACTAATGAAATATCACTGGAGACGTTTTGTGGAGCTATGTGTGTGTGTATATATACTGTGGGTACGGAAAGTATTCAGACCCCCTTTTATTTTTCACTCTTTGTTATATTGCAGTTATTTGCTAAAATCATTTAAGTTAATTGTTTTCTTCATTAATGTACACACAGCACCCCCAATTGACAGAAAAACACAGAATTGTTGACATTTTTGCAGATTTATAAAAAAAAACTGAAATATCACATGGTACTAAGTATTAATTCAGTAATTCAACTCAAATTGTGAACTTGTGTATTAAATAAATTCAATGCATACACAGACTGAAGTAGTTTAAGTCTTGGTTCTTTTAATTGTGATGATTTTAACAAAAACCCACCAATTCACTAACTCAACAAATTAGAATACTTCATAAAACAAATAAAAAAACATTTTTAGTGAATTGTTGGCCTTCTGGAAAGTATGTACATTTACTGTACATGTACTCAATACTCGGAAGGGGCCTTGCTTTAGTTACTGCCTCAGTTCGGGTGGCATGGAGGTGATCAGTTTGTGGCCACTGCTGAGGTGGTATGGAAAGCCCAGTTTTCTTGGACAGTGGCCTTCAAGCTCATCGCATTTTTGGCTCTTGTTTCTCATTTTCCTCTTGACGATACCCCATAGTTGTTCAGGTCTGGTGAGTTTGCTGGCCAGTAATGCACACCAACACCATGGTCATTTAACAACTTTTGGTGCTTTTGGCAGTGGGGGCAGGTACCAAATCCTGCTGGAAAAATGAAATCATCATCTTCAAAAAGCTGATCAGCAGAAAGAAGCATGAAGTGCTCCAAAATTTCTTAAGTTGTAAGGGAATTAATCGGTATTAATTTATTCAGGTTTATTTCTAGCTCAGGTTTTGAAAGAACTTGATCTGAGAATTCGAGGTCCACCTGATCCGAACTGACTTTGACTTTCAATAGTTTATACTTTATCAGCTACTCGACCAGCGAGAAGTTGATGTCAGTGTATATTACCAATTGAATATGTAATTTTTGTATGCTCCCTGGCCACGGGTGAAATACAATAATGATAATTTGTCAGCTCTTAAAGAGAGGTAATTATTATGAGTAAGCTACGAGCTAAGGTAACAAGCAAGGATCTTTTGGCAATAGAGTTGACACAAAATTATCTGACACCAGACAATTGCTTACTTATAAATGAAACATGAAATTTATTGGCTATTCTAGATCACATAAACTTAAGCTAAAACACACAAACATACAGTTCAGAGGAAGGAAAGTCTGTTAACGGAGTTCTGAGTTTCATAGTTCTACCTAGTTTTCACGAGTGATGTAAATTCACCTAAAGAATTTACAGAGCAGAGCATCTAACCCGTTCAGCAGATATAGAAAATGTGGTTACTTGCGTTCGTGGTGACAGCTGAGCGTGACTTTGGGTGCTGGGGCTTCCGGGAGGTCTTTGAGAAACCCGTCCCGAACGGGTCCCGGGGTGACGTCAGATGATGGTTTTCGGGAAACCCCAGTGAGTTGTGAGACGCAGAGGCGCAAAGCATCTGTGAGGGTTTAGACTTTAAGTTCTTTGTAGATTTCAATGAAGTATCACTGAAGTGTTGAGTTTTTGTTTGCTGGTCGCTTTTGATGGTAAATTTGAGCACGCGTGCAGGTGCTCTAACACAGGGACCAGCGAGAGCAGGAGAAGTTGCAAGCCAGTTAGCTAACCAAAAACCCATGGATTCTGTTTTGCATTCGGGTTTTGCTCTGTGGCATAAGTCCGTCCCTGCCTTCCAATCGGCTTCTTGCAAGGCGGAGCATGCATACATTAACCAGAGACTCTCATTTATATGAGGCCACCTATAATAATATATTGATACGTCTATAAAGTATCTTAAATGCAAATATTGTACATACTATTAAAGTCTACTTCATTTCAACTTTCTGCATTTCTGGTTTTCATTCGTTCAAGTTTAAACTTCACATATTACACAGTTTTAATATCATTATTTCCTAAAAAGGGGTAATTAAAAACTGGTTAAAGTTGCACCGATTACATGAAAAACGTCAAGCATATATATATACAACATACAACATACTATTTGTAATTCTATGCTCTGATCATTTTATACTTTCAATTATTAGCAAACGATTGTCAAACGACATCTTGTCTCTTTCCTTGGAATGCGGGGGAAAAGTGTCGAGTTCTCCGGTCACTATCAGGTCAGCTCTGGACATTTCCTGGAAATTCTCCTGCTGGACAGGGAGCCATAAAACTGTCTCTTTTGTTGATCGGAGTTTAGCAATTTATAGCCACTGGTCATGAGGGTATTTCTATCTGCTCTTTGCAAGCCCGTAAAACCATTTTAAGCACCGTTAAAGTACTGTCCTTTTAGCTTATCTTGAGATATAGCCAAACAGTCCAGGGAATGCTTTCACCTTACTCGATGGAGCATGAGTTTTACGACTACAGATGGCTGGAGAAACGAACCTCAACAACCTTCCATGGAATGTGCTGGTTTGATGTGTGTGTCTCCATCATGTAGGTGGGTCTGTTGTGAGACAGATCCTACAAAGTGCTCCAAAATTTCTTGGTAAACAAGTTCAGTGACATTGGTTTTCAAAAAACACAAAGGACCAACACCAGCAGATGACACTGCACCCCAAATCATCACAGACTGTGGAAACTTAACGCTGGACTTCAAGCAACTTGGGCTATAAGCTTCTCCACCCTTCCTCCAGACTCTAGGACCTTGGTTTCCAAATGAAATAAAAAACTTGCTCTCATATGAAAAGAGGACTTTGGACCACTGGGCAACAGTTCAATTCTTCTTCTCCTTAGCCCAGGTAAGAAACTGTGGTTCAGGAGTGGCTTAACAAAAGGAATACAACAACTGTAGCCAAATTCCTTGACACGTCTGTGTGTGGGGGCTCTTGATGCCTTGACCCAAGCCTCAGTCCATTCCTTATGAAGTTCACTCAAAATCTTGAATCGATTTAGCTTGACCATCCTCATAAGGCTGTGGTTTTCTCGATTGGTTGTGCATATTTTTCTTCCACAATTTTTCCTTCCACTCAACCTTCTGTTAACATGCTTGGATACAGCAATCTGTGAACAGCCACCTTCTTTGGCAATGAATGTTTGTGGCAAACCCTCCTTGTGAAGGGTGTCAATGAATGTCTTCTGGACAACTGTCAGATCAGAAGTCTTCCCCATGATTGTGAAGCCTAGTGAACCAAACTGAGAGACCCATGCTGAAGGCTCAGGGAACCTTTGCAGGTGTTTTGAGTTGATTTGCTGATTGGCATGTCACCATATTCTAATTGTTGAGATAGTGAATTGGTGGGTTAAATGTGAGCCAAAATCACCACAATTAAAAGAACCAAAAACTACTTCAGTCTGGATGCATTGAATTTTTTAATACACGAGTTTCACAATTTGAGTTTTACTGAAATAAATGAACTTTTCCACGAATTCTAATTTATTGAGATGATACTGTACCACACACACACACACCCATATCTATATCTATATATTTATATAATATATATATATATATATATGTATAACGTGTGCTTTTTGCCAGCTGTTGAGCACGTTTCCTCGATGGGGCGGCAAAGGCCCCCTTGCTACCTCATACATTTATAAGATTTTTAAACAAAATAAACGACTTGTTTGATTTATTTTCACACAAAATATGTTGCTCCATTAATGTTCAATACTACGTATATATTTTTTCTGCAATTTATACATTTTAGGCGCAGTGAATAGCAAATTTTTTCTTAAGGTGGCTTAATATATAAAGCTATATATATTAGTATATGTATGTATGTACAGTGGCGGCCAAATTATGAGAACACTAGTATTTTGCTTTCTATCTTTCATTCATTTTGCCATTAATTGGAATGACATGAAGAAACAGAACAAACTGAGACAGACTAAATCCAGAAGAACCGTGGCAACATCTCCAAGATGCTTCAAGAAACCTACCTGCAAAGCTACAGTATTGTTAAAAGTTTTAGGCACTTGTGTAAAAATGCTGTAAATGAGGATGCTGTCAATAATAATGTCATAAATAGATTTTTTTTATCAATTAACTTCTATGAACTAAATTAAAACATTTGGTGTGACCATCCTTTGCGTTCAAAGCAGCTTTTGCCCTAGGTGCACTTGCGCATAGTTTTTCAGGTAGCCTTGTGGTATAGGTTTCTTAAAGCATCTTGGAGACGCCACCACAGTTCTTCTGGATTTAGTCTGTCTCAGTTTGTTCTTCATGTCATTCCAGACAGACTGGATGATGATGAGATCATATTGACCCTTCAAATAATTAATTATTTTATTTATTAATTATTACAGTTTTTTTATTATTATTTTATTCCCATACTCCATACTCGCAACAAAAAAAAGTTTAAAGTACATACTTTGTCATTATGGGGTTTAATGCTTTGAAAATATGAAGGTTCACTAACAAATGTGGAAAAAAAATTGAAGGGTCTGAATACTTTTTGAATCCATGTGTATATATTAAAATGTTCCAGAGCAACACAGACAATACATTGAACTCAATGAATTGCCAAAAAAAAGTAAATAGCTCTGCTACCATGTATTTACCATGTCCTCTAAACAGTAATACAAACTGAACTATGAGAAATTTGAACCCCTAAGGGCTATTTATGTTATCTGTATGGTTACTGATGATAATCATATCAGAGTTTATGAACACCGAGATATCATCGTGGTGGAATATGTGGTCAGACAGTGTTTCTGTACTTCTAAACGGCCTCATGTTGGCCTCTATAGTTGGTAGGGGACTTGATGAACATAATCTTTCCTGTACTTTCATCCATAGCTAGGTGAGGTAATGAGGTCATTTGTCAAAGTTATGGAAAGCAGACTCGTCCAATGTGTATTTCTATCCCGCTGAAAGATGCGTTTCCCAGACAAATTGCCTCTGAGTGCTGATAGCAGTAATCCCTTGAAACAGACCTATCTCAATGCCGCCAACAGCATTCAATTCTTGGTGCAGTGCAGAAGCCATTAAAAGTTGAAAATGTGCTCATAATGTAAACCTGAAGAGAGACATGTTTAATGTTCACTTCCTCCCGCTAAAGACCTTTTCTCAAACATGTTCCATAACATGAGCCAGATTGGCCTCTCTCTGCAGTTCAGTTTAAGATGTCCAGCTTAGAGCAACAAAGCTTGAGACACAAAGAGCTACACAACTCACTTACAGTAAACACTGAGTGATAAAGAGAGGAGAGAAATCAATAGAAGGGAGCCACCACAAATCTGTCGATGGAAAGAAGTACTGGAGCCTGGCAGTGGGATTAAATCCGCAAAGTACTGCCTGTTAAAGAGAGGCCATAAACACTCAAGCCACATCCATGTGCCTCATGATTGTCAGTGCTCTATATTCTCAGCTCTGGCTTTTTAATTCAGCTTGGCCCAAATTAGAGGGGTGTATTGAACAAAGCTGCACTGATTGGGAAATCCTGAAAAAGCTACCAGCAGGAGCTGAACTGTCCTAAGACAGCTTCCAGATAAGACAAGATATATAATTTGCATTGAATGTTATTCGGTTCTGTTAATGGTTCCTGCACATGCATTCTTCTGCTGATACACATAAAATCAGACATAGTTTCTTACAATACTGTAGTAGCACCGCAACAACGGTAAAGAGTCAAGCAAAACCCAGACAGAATGGGATCTATTAGCCATTTGTTTATAGAATCAGGAATATACAGCTCAACCGATGTAGTTCGATTGCCACCTGACTGAATCTTATGTGTAGTTCACTGTTGTGAGTTAAACACATAGCACGATCAGTGTTGTCCAATTCCCCAATGTAACGTTTATTATTATTTATTAGCTCTAAAAAGGGGAATATTTATGACGAATCATAACTGGTTATGATTCATAATAAATATTTAGATTATATCTTCGAATTAACTGTAGCAGAATCAATATTACAATTATTTGATCTGTCCGTCCACCGAGCAGACAATATAATCATGTATCAATTCAAGGAATGTTTATTTTTCTGGCCACGGAACAATAAACTGTTCTTCTTTGTTAAGTGCTCGCATTAATTTAGCAAAATGTAGCAAGGGTTCAAACATTCACTGACTTCGAATTGTGAGCAGCAAACAGAAACAATCCATTGTGAATATAAGGGATTTAATAAAATGAAACTATAACTAACATATAACTAACTAAAACATATAAACACAGAATGAAACAAAGTAAGGAAAGTAGAGATAGGAAAGGAAATGGCCGTCTTTCAAAACTTAACAAACAACTTGAAAAATCGTCAAAGATCCAAAACGAACTAAAACGTGTTGACCTTAAACACGAATGAATAATTTTAAGCGGTTACTGCATGTTTTCGATCGCTGAGGAAGAGTCCTGAGGTGGTAGATAACGGAGTTCTTTTGATGAGTTCGTGAGGAGTCAGCTGGAAGTTTTTTACTTCTGGTTCTTCTGAAGGAAAAGTCCACAGCGACTAACGTTACTGCCGGAAAATAAAACTCAAGAGGGAGGTCTTGAGAGTCCTGAAAGGTGTTGTATCAAACGAAGAAGAAGTTTTCTGAGCGAAGTTTATTTTGGGCTGATCGCTTTTGAGAATTTCTATTCTGTGTGTGCTGGTCAATGAGAGACATGGATTTTGAGCGGAAGAATTTTCTTTGTCTCTTGTTTATTGCTCATTTGCATGCTTTGGCGGGTCGGAACCTCGTGGTTTTAACAAAAATATCGGCGAGTCCTCTGATGCGTTCACAATCAATACGGTACGTCATTGTCGAGAAATGAAGAACGGGTGACTTGATACCAAGACAACAATAATCTGGAATCGATTAACCAACGATAACACTACCTGAATAAGTGTTTTATGGCTGTACTAATCCAACACCGCGTGGTAACTCCACTCTGTCTAACACGGGAATGTACACACCATGATTACAAGATACAAGTATAACTGATTAATCCGTCCTAAATAAGAATGTCGGTATGTGTGTGTGTGTGTGTAGTTGGGTGTGTGTGTGTCGTTGGCCATCACAGCTCTAAGTGGATGTTTTGAACTCAGATTCCAGGATTCTCGTGGGGGCTGGTTCTAATCTTTTTTGACGGCGAAGAACCATTTGGCAATTTAAAACCCCTATACGAACGTAAATTCTCTGACCAGAACTTGTAATTTATATGCAAATGTCAAAAGCTAAAAGGGGTCTTTTAAGCCATAAACATCCAACGCTCATGCATGATTCTACACAGACGCTACAGCCCCCCTTTTTGGCTGACGAAGTTCACCGGTACACTTCGTCAGACAACAGTTTTCATGTTGGTCGGACAGCAGGTGGATCATGATGATAGGGTAGCAGGTGGATCATAATAGCTAGATAGCAGGTGGATCAGGATTGACAGATGGCAGGTGGATCAGGATTGTCAGATGGCAGGTGAATCAGGATTGTCAGATAGCAGGTGGATCCTAATTTTCCTCAGCCTTCGGATCCTCAGCGGGGGTGTTAACCTTGGTCAGGTTCAGCATTGTCTCCGCCCGGTCCCTCTTTTCCGGTGGCTCCGTTTGAAAGTTCGAGGAAGGGCAGCTGTGCACCTTTTCATGGACCTTTGCACACAGTTGACACTGTTAAACAGGACAAAGGCAAAGCCGAGAGTTAGGGTGTACCCGATTGCTGTGGCAAAGCAAAGTGCCATGTCGGCAGAAGTCCAGGAACGAGCAACGGGAAAGGTGTTCTGGACAGGCAACCGAGACAGTGCTTGGAGGGCTGTGCCGATTGGGCTGATGTCAATCATCTGGGACCCCCCTTTCTCAATGCTCAGCTCCAATTCATGTTCCAGGGTGAGATTGTGGTCCCTGAAGAAGGATGGCATTTCTACCTCGGATTGGTACTCCTCACTTGGAAGGTGGTACAGCGCCAGGTCAACGAGGTGGAGGATGGCACCTTTGGGCAAATGTGCACATAATCCACATACTCTGGTTGGGCAGGCCGACACGGGTGGCGGTGTCGTGCTGGTCATAGGTCAGTGTGGCGGTACGGGTGGGCGTGTGGACGAGCCACCGATTTGCCACAATCTCTGCTTGTGTTTCTGTGACTTGTGAGCGAGACTTGGCCTCAGCGGGGCAGAGTGTCTCTCTTTGCATGGGTTGTAACCCGCAGATTCCTTCAGTGTTGTCTCGAAGGAAGGGCTTGCTGGGGCAGAGATAATGACTTTGGTCAGGGTACACATGCGCAGGTT
>JADLZN010011133.1:0-127925 GCA_018155175.1 Sinocyclocheilus anophthalmus | reverse complement strand
CTCACTCACACACACACACACTTACTAACTCACGCAAATCATGTTGGCTGTCATGTATGTTTAGTTGACCTTGGTTATTTTGTATTTGATTTGTCAACTGTAAATAGTATATCTGTTTGCATAATAAAAAAACATATTTTCCCCCCAATCTTCCTACATTAATAACACTCTTTTCTGCCTTCTGCTATATTCCACACGTCTCTTTCTCACCTTGGACTGCCCCATACAGTAAATATACCCTGCACAAATAGTGCTTTACAAATTTAAATAAAGTCTGAATTCTCGTTCAGCTCATTCCTCTCCAGCTTTCTAGTGTCAAAGCTCTTCAGAATACACAGTCTTATATAATATGATGATTCTTTTGTCTGTCTATCCTCATCTCCTGACCCCGACATTAACATTGTATATCTAACAGTACCTTTACGATTAGCCTACCCATGTACACTCTTATTTCCTGGAAACCTGTGACTGGACCTGTCCTCCTTACCCGAACGCATTGTGCATCAACGCACACATATAGAAAGCCTTTTTTTGTGTATTTGAACTATAGTTAACATCTTCTTTGTACTTACCTACCCGGTTATAAAGTGATGTCACGTTTCACTACTCACCGAATTCTTAGTTGGCCAAGTGTGCTTGTCATTCACGTCGATCGATCCATGAAACGGATTTCGTTTCCATCTAAGTATTTGGTTAAAACATAAATCGTTTGACCACATATGTGAGTCGTATTCTAATGATACTTTAGTATTTTAATCCTCTGTAATGTTAACACTTTTCACCCGGTTATATCGTATGTCACCCCATTTGCTTGAGTAGCTATTTAGTAATATATAGTTAAGAACATCTGTTGATCCTACTAGTTGTGTTGAAGTTCGGGTTGAGTGTGTGTGGGGGCAGGGATGCATGGTACCTGTACAAGGCCGTCGACGCACTGTAGCAAGCCGCAGCTTGCTGATTGGCCGCCGTTTGTGAACGGTTCGGCCACTGCTGCTCCGCCTCCGGCAGGCTGGGCCACGGCAACAGCAGCATGTTAGACAGAGCTCGACACACGAGGACGTGAGCCTTGGACAAAAACAACAAATACAGATGGATCCAAGTACAAACTGTGTCACACTGTCCTGTTTTTCAAAGACAGACCAATATAAACCCACGCACACACACCTCCGGAGGTAATCTGTGGTTATGATTCTCTGTGATCAGGTTGAAGATATTCTGCACCGCTGGCAATGACACCAGAAACACTGGCCGCACGGTGGTTGCCATGGAGACCAGGAGATGGCACGCAGATAACAGCAATTTCTCTGGAACCTGCAGCACACAGAGATCAGGCAGATTAGCGTTTTTCCCAGTCAAAGAATGAGGAAAAACTGGCTAAACAGAATTAACCTAAAAATCTAGTGAAATTGTAAACCTTAACTTACAGAGTAATGTTTTAGTTTCAAGACAACCCAACTAAATATACAGTAATGGACATTAGTACTAAATTTTAACAAGACGACGTCATGACTGAATGAATTTAACTTGATGGTGTTTATATTTTATTATGTTGTAGGTGGTTGTAAAAGCACATTTTTATCTCCCTCATCTCTTTGAAAGAGCTGCTTGGAGTAGCGAACATACATATTCCAAAATAAGAGTCCCTGTGTATTTCAGGTTGTTTAAAATTAAAAGTCCCACATAAAATCTGGAATTTTTTCCTGGTATTTTGGTTTAAAAAAAAAAAAAACAGTAATATTGTAAACTATCTTACAATATCTAAAATAGCCCTCTTCTATTTGAACTATATTGGAAAAGTATTGCTATTTCCTGTGTCATTAAGCTGAATGTCAGCATCGTAAGCCAGTCTTCAGTGTCACATGTTTTTTTCAGAAATCATTCTAATATGCTGAGCATAGCCAAAGCATAGCCATTTCAAAACAAGTGTCCCAGTGTATTTTAGGCTTGTTCATAATTACAAGTCCTGCATTATGTATGGGGAAACTTCTGCAATGGATGCAGTCTCTGTATTGACTAAATCTGTTGAAATAATATTTCATGTACAATAAAACCAAGTTACATGTACAAAATACAATAGTATCGTACAATTAAGATATAATATATAACAATTCAAATTACAGCACCTTCATAAAATTAATAAAAACAACATAAAAACACTAATGAGCATTTAGTAAAAATTGTTTAAAATCTTTACAAAAAGGTATGTCACCATCTTGCTCCAACAAAATGACTAGAATGCACCCGATTTAAATAGATAGTATTGGCACAATAATGTTTACTGTCTTCATTATATCAGCAAAATCCAATATTGATTGACCTATAATTCACATGTAATTATATACATGTACAGGGGTGCACATAAGTGGTGTGCAGGTGCGCATGAGCGACCAAAATAAAAAATACGCTGTGTAAATTAGGTCTGATCACGGTTAATGCACACACGCTTTTGCTTGAGATTTCGTACCAAATCTGTCAATTTTAACACTGCATAGATTTACATAACAAATCTGAATGCAGAAATCGCCGGTGTGACAGAGCATAAAACAAAACGGGACATTCACTGCGGCTCAATCTGACAGCGCCCCCATTCATAGATAGAAGGTCATATGATACTTCCCCGCAACCCCGACACACCCATTTATACTTAAAAGCGGATGATTTGAGGTTTGAAAATTCAGATAAATTAATGTAAAAGCTAAAAAAGTACTTAAAAATAAGTCGGAGCTTAATTTGTATTATAACATTATTTATAAAATTCTAATAATCCCCCATCATAACCAGTATTATTACACTCGTAATGTATTATTTTGGTTATTTTTTGAAACTAACCCCTATAAAGTACATAATACTATTATTAATAGTTTAGTGTTTTATAGTTTATATTTAATGGGTCACATTCATGTACAAATGGGGGCATCAAAAACGGAATCTCCAGGTGCTCTCCTGAGAACAAGACTGAAAACTTATGTGCACCCCTTGTGTTGTGTGTTGTGCCCACTGTGTGTATCTTTTACTACTACTAAATCTATAGAACAATAACATCTGTGAGTATTTTAAACTTGCAACTTGATATGTCCTTAACTTAAAGAGCATTGAAGATATCATTCAAAAGATAATCACTTGGCACATGATGAGACGGCCGGTCGTGTGCAGCCGACTGCCTCGAATGATGAGATCCTAAGTGCGTTTGATTTCGTTGTCGCATGCACTCCCAGCAAAACGAGCAGCAAGAGAATACGCCGCAGAGCAGACAATGACTGGCATGCCTGCAAAACAAAGACGTTATAAGCATGGTTATAAACAATCCAACGTTATGTTAACTGAGGCAAATAGCACCTGAACAGCGTTATGATACGTACAGCTCTCATAAGGTACGGTTTGCAGCACTGAAGGAACAGCCATTTCGACCATCATACAGGCAGATTGCGAACCGTAACAGATTGACACTTCAACCAATCTGAGAGGACAAGACACCATTGCATATCATATTCAGTAAGTTAAAAAAGGGGTCTAAAAAGGAGCCTTAAAAAGTTCTTTCATCTTTAAAGGTATACAAAAGGGGGAAGTCGTGCCTAATGTTATGAGAGGTCGGACTGGTAAGCCAAGGTTGTTTTTTGGGGGATGCTAGGTGGGGGCGATGTGAATGTACCGGCCGTCTTCCCCCCCCCCCAATCACAAACCTTCAATACCAAGACTGACGGTGCCCTTGGCAACGGCACGAACCCCCACTGCATCCCCGGAGCCGCACGCAAAAAATGGCTGCCACGGCTCAGGGTGTGGTTTACCCCACGGTGTGTGTGTTTGTGTGTTCACATCTGATGGTGTCCGTGTGCACCTTCTTCTTTGGATGGGGTAAATGCAGAGCTACTACTATTGAGTATTGGGTCAACATTTTACTTGGCCACATGCTTACGTCACCCTCACACGTTTTGTTATTTTAAGTTTTAATCCACTTTGAAGAGGATCTTACATTGGGAAATAGAAAAACAGTAAATCACAATATGGGTCCTATATGTTGCTTTTTTTCCTTTTTAAACCTTGCAACAGCCAATGATTTAATTAATAAATGGGACAACCAATGACCATTTTTAAAGTCACACCGCTGCACTGTTGCACCTACTTCTCACGTGCTAGTAACCCCAACCACCCATGATAGTGCATGCTTGACTGAGCAAACGCTACTAATACATGCCCTATTTGAAGCAGAAGCCGACGATATGGGTTTTTTGGAGGGCGATGCAAATATTAGGGAGTAAACAAAAAAAAGGCAGATTATCCATAATCGCGACTATCTTTACGTGTCCATATCTATGACCTGTCCAAAAAAGTTTGGCACTTCTCCCATTATTGTGTCGAAACTTTTGACTCTGGTACTAATATAGAATGCAGTATATATAACACGACTACCATTTTTTACATACACACTTACAGTGGGGAAAACAAGTATTTAGTCAGCCACCAATTGTGAAAGTTCTCACACTTAAAAAGATGAGAACCCCCCCCTTGGATGGCCTGTAATTTTCATTATAGGTATACCTCAACTATGAGAGAAAAATGAGAAAAAAAATCCAGAAAAATCACATTGTAGGATTTTTAAAGAATTAATTGGTAAATTCCTCTGTAAACTAAGTATTTGGTCAAACCTAACACAACAAGCAAAGATTTTGGTCTCACGGACCTGTAAACTTCTTTAGAGGGCGTACTCTCTGTACTCCATCGTTACCTGTATGATGGTCCCTGTTTGACTCGTATCACGTATACAAGTACACCTGTCCACAACCCAAACCAGTCACACCTCCACCCCACCACTTCAACCATGGCCAAGAGCCAAAGAGCGTCAAAGGACACCAGAACCAAAATTGGTAGACATGCAATCCAGCGCTGGGTAAGAGAATCTGCGAAATAGGCTAAGCAGCTTCCCCCATTTGGTCGGCTGAAGAAATCCAACTGTGGGGAGCAATATTAGAAAATGGAAGGACATCCAAGACCAATGATATCTTCCCTCGACTCCTGGGGACCTCCACCTGCAAGATCCCCTCACCCCGTGGTGGTCAAGATTAATGCTACAAGCAACTAGGGTTGTGAGCAAAATATACCAGAACCACACGGGTGGAGGCCACTATGCCGCTTCGTAGGTGACCTGACCGTCAGAGGAGCTGGGACATATATACTTGCAGTCCCAACACAAAAGGATACCATCAGTCAAACCCCTGCGCGGCACCCCTACCAAAGAGGGCGAATTAGAACAGATAGTGATGCAAGTGCCAGAACGGTTATGGTCAAACCTCTGCTTAGCGTGAAGACACTAGTGAAAGTAAAGAAAGGATGAGAGTGGGAGAGGGGAGAGGGGAGAGAAGAAGAGGATTGGGAGAATGTAATATGGTGTGGATTTAGGTTTTTTCCCGTTATTTTAGTCTTCCCCTCACTTTTTGCGTTATTGCCCTCTTTCTCTCTTCATAGTCTTACTTTAATTTTTCCTTTCCTGTTTACCTTGCAGATCTCAGGATCTACTTGTATCTTCCATTTTGTCTATATCCTCTATATGCACGATTTATCCTGATATTCTTACTTCCTTAACTATTTTATTACCTTTGATTTTAGTTCATCATCTATCCTATGTCGTTTATCCACCTTCCTTTATTAATCCAGCCTTGTTCATTGGTATTCACTTCTACTCTCAATCATTTATGTCCCTCGCTCCTAATTCATAAAAACGATATCCTTCTTATACATTTACTTACCACACTGACTAGTGTGTGAACCGGATTTTGTATTTTCATCCTCTCCTACCCTTCTTCTTGCTGCCGTTTTGTTCTTGCCCCCAACGCCCATTCTCATCGCCATAATTGCTTTCTTTTGGTAACCCGTCTAATCAGTCATCCTCACCAAGTACTACTTTCGCTCGGACGTATACTCGACTATTCTCCACTATCCATTCCTCTCTTTTTCTCAGAGTGACAGTTTCTCCGAACGTCTCTGCTATTCAAATCATCGCCTCGTAGTCGAGATTGGATGCCTCTGCTTTCATTGTTTTCCTTTTTTCTGGAGCCGACTTACTGTTTATTAACGATATGTCCATATCGCTCACTCTCTCCCGCGATAAGAGTGTTTTTGGGTCATTTCATCTATAGTTCTTCCTTATCTCTTAGATCCTGTCTTTTTTATGTTGCGTGTCACCTTCTTCCACCCGTTATCTGTTTATCTCTTTCTATTTCTCTTTTTTTTTGCTCTCGTCTTTCTCTTTGGACCTCTCTTACGTTTCTTTCTGAGAGTACCCGCTCGTTCGCTCTCTTTTTCTTGCCCTTTGTGCGTCTTCTCTGTGTGTTTTCCCATGACCGTCCCGGTCATTATTATACGCCTTTTTTTTTTCCTTCCACCTCTTCCTCCGGGTACTTTACTGCTCGCCTTTGCTGTCTTCTCACTTTTTACTGACTGAGTGTGATAGATGCGTTGTCTCGCTGGTCGATACGGAGATCGCCTATACTTGTGTTTCCTTCCCCGCCCCTTGGAACGCAATGTGTGACCTGAGACCAGAGTCAGGATTGCGGCGGGACATGGGAGGGCGATTTCGATGGTGAACCTAACCTCCTCCATCCGCGAACACCAGGCGTTGTAATCTTATGTTGAAAGATGAAACGTGGTGTGAGCTCTTGGGCTTCTTCTCAAGTGATGTCCTTTTTTTTATCCCTTCTTTTGTACACTCGCCTTCCTCGCTCCCGCTGCTGCCTCACGTGTCTCCTCTATCTATGACCATTCCACAAAATGCTCGACCTGTGTTTACAATTTTGAGTAGTGTTATGCTTCTTTATTCTTTCATCTACCTCTTTTTCTCCGTGTAATCCTCCCCCTTTGTTCTTACTCCTATCTACCTTGCTTTTTTCCCATCATGACCTTTTCTAGTCCGGTGACGACCCTACTAGGATCTGCACTCCTTCACTTTTTCCCTTTTTCTTTCTCTTTTCCTCCGTAACGAATTTTTATTTTTTTTTTTTTTCTACCTCTTCCAGGCTTCTCGTCAGCTGGAGTGGAGTCTAGTGATCTGCGATTCAGTCGTCCCCAACTGGATCCTCATTTCTTCGGTGTACTTTATGTTTCGCTTACGCCTAGCCCTTCTAGAAAATCTTGGAGGGATGCGACCGCTTAACTCTCAAGTTGTGCCCATGTTCCCCGCTATAGCCCCCAATTACAGCCACTCTTTCACCCTTGCCCCGAGCTTTATTTTCCTTCCTAGAGGGAGATCTGCATGGGTAGAATGGGTGCCAAAATCCCATTGCACCGTCTGAATTCGATTTGAGATTTTTCCCCACTTTCTCTCTATGTTGTGATGAATACACACTCTTTGTCTGGCTAGTCCCTAGCACTTTCGCTCAGTACAGTAAATTGTTACGTTTATTGACACCGCCCGTCACATTTGTTTTACCAACTCAGCCACATTCTAGCTTGTATCCCACCTAGACAAATGTAACTGTCGTCTAGTATGATCCCCTAATTTTTCTTTCTGTGTCCCGTGTTTGACCACGACTAATACTCCATCTCTGTTAAATTTTCCTCCTTGACCTTTACCCTCGAGTTTCTCCACCCTACTTACTATTTTCCTTTTTCCTTCAATGTGACCTTATTAAACATGTATTATTATTTTCTTTCGCATTCGGTTATACCAAATTCCTGACAATGTGATTTTTGATTGTTTTCCGTTTGTCTGACTCATAGTGGGTAGACCTTGTGAAAATTCACCACTTGGTCCTCTTCTGTCATACTTTGTAAGTGGGCTGGACACACTCTTGACACAATGGTGGTGACAAAATACTTTTTTCCCCACCTGTGACATATATATATAGCTATGGCCTAATAGTATAGTATAAGTGGTTCCAGTTTTTTAAATTTTTGGGAATATTTGTGACATTAACAAGGATTTTCAGATAACAACACAAATGTGTTATTACGCAAACGCAAACGTAAATGCAAGCTACTAATCCTTAGCCAATCTACGATCACCTGCGGCAACCCGAAGACATTTCTTTTTCTGTATTTTAGTACCTAAATTGGTTTTTATCGATCTTTGCATCCGATATGTTTATCTCTATTCAATCACCCCCTTCCGTCCGTTTTTGCCTTTGCATCGGTTTTGTTAATCCTCCCTTTGTCCTACACACACTTTTGACCTGTGGTACCCCCCCCAGCCCACTGTGTGTACTGTATAGATTTTTCTTTCCCACCAGACTACTCTACTTCCGACCTCCTCCTAGATATTTTTTTGTTTTTCCATGCCCTTTTTTGATTGTTTTCCCCTCGGCCCGTACTTTTTTTTCTCCCCCCCCCCCCCCCCATTTTCCACCCCTTGTTTCTTTTTTACCTTTTCCCGGTGATGCCTATTCTCACCGGCTCTCCTCTTTTCTCTGTCTTATACTTTTTTCCTCGTCCCTGTGCATTTTATCCCTTTTCCCTATGTCCTGCTGGTTTATGTTGCTCCAGTCACCCTGTTGCAGTTCTTCACCGTCTCTTTTTTCCGATGGTTCTCTTTCCCTATTGTCTGTTTTTTCCCTTTCCGTCCCTGTATGACTCCCAACGCCTCGACTCCTATGTATTCCACCCCCCATCCTAACTTTTTTTTTGTTTTTTTTTTCCCCCCCCCCCCCCCCCCCCCCTTCCGCGTTTTTTGTTTTTTTTTTTTTTTTTCTGACTACCCGCTTCGCTGCGAGTTTACCCTCATGCCTCCCAGCAGTTCTAATCTCTGTCTCATTGCCATGTACCTTGCTCGTTTTAGTTCTTACCGTTCTACGGGTGAATATAATCGGCAATGCGCGTCTTTCAATTCTCTCCGTCCCTTTTTCACTGTCTGTTCTTCCTCTTCTCAACTTTAATTTCCCGCTCTACATTGTAGATCGCTATGTATTTTGTGTGCCTCTCATATCCCCCCCCTCTATTTTTCCACCGCTTTCCCCCATCTACTAGATAACCCACTATATTCCCGCCTCTATCCTCAAGACACTTCCCATGACTCCCCTTGTCTTACACCCCCCCCCCTCTTTGAGCTCAAATTGGAGACCCCTTCTCCCCCCCCCCCGCCCACGCCGAGGCCACTCTCTCTTCCTTTACTCCACCTGTCGATGTCGTCGCATCTGACCCTGCTAACAGTTACTGATATACTCCCTGTGCTTACCACCCCCTCTCAACTCCCTCCACCATCCCATCGTCTCCCCCACACTCCCCCCACAAATTTAAACACATATCAGACTCCCTCCATACTCCCCCCTTCAACCTTCCTCTTCATCTCCTCATATTTTCCTCTTTTTATCAGCCTTCCCATAGACTCCCCTTACACTGGTCTCTTCCTCCTACTCTCATACTTAGATCGGTTTCTGTCCACCCCGCCCATCCCCCCGACTCTCCCCTCCCTCGGCTCTCTCCTTTTTGCTACACTTTTCCCACCTTTCTCTTTCCCTGTCACTTCCCCTCCACTGATTTCTCCGCTTGAGCTGAATCATGGATCAACAACATTCGGTCTCATGGCAAGGCTACACCTTCTACTCACGGATTTTTCTTTTCAGACCCCCTGTGCCGAATTCATCCCTGGTGCCCTTCCTCCGTCCAATTATGGAAAGCTGTCCAGGTCTGAAAGCTGCAAAGCAGTCTTCCCAGATAATCACACTACAACCACCAGGTTTGATGTTGTATGCGTATCTTCCCTTATGAAAGGCTGTGTTGGTTTTGTCGGCCCCCTATCCGATTGTAACGGACCACCACACCGTTCCAATAAGTTTCAACTTTTTTCTTCCATCAGTCACAGTGACGCATTATTTGCCCAAAACGTTTGGGGGATAATCAAGCTATGTCTTTTGGCAAGGAGAGACGATGCACTTTGTGTCTTTTGGTCAGCACTGGCTTTCTCGCTCTTGGAACATATATCCAGGGATGCTCGTTTTGCCCGTCTCTTTTATTGTGAATCATGAACACTCGACTTTAATTGAGGCAACGTCGTGAGGCATGCACGTTCTTTTAGATGTTGTTTCTGGGTTCTTTTATGACATCTGGCCCATGAGTCGTCGGCTGTTGCTCTTGGAGTAAGTTATTGGTTGCTGAACCTTCCGGAACCAATCATCATTCGGGAAGGTCTTCACATGTTCCAAGATTATCAATTTGTGGATAATGGCTATGACCGTGGTTTGCTGGAGTCCCAAATCCTTAGAAATGGCTTTATAACCCTTTGCAGACTGATACATGTCAAATGTTTTGTTTCTCATCTGTTCTTGAATTTATTTAGATTGCGGCATGATGTGTTGCTATTTAAGCGTGCTTCACTTTGTCAGACAGCTTCTATTTAGGTGATTTCTTGATTAAACAGGTCTGTCAGTAATCAGGCCTGGGTGTAGTGAAATTTAACTTTCTAAAATAATGTGGTTAATTGCAGTACTTTCATGATTTAACAGGAGGGGGCAATTAATTGTTCACGTAGGGCCACATAGGTTTGGACAGCTTTGTCCTAAGATAGAGGATAGAAGGGAGAAACGAATGTGGAGTGAAGTGGAAGGAGAGGGGTGTGAAGGATTAAACATGGGTTGTTTTTGCCAGGAGGGACACGTGGTTAAGTGGGACAAAGAGCGCAAACGAAAACGAACACAATTAAAAAGGAGACGCGGGGGCCAAAAAACTCTTTCACACCACAGTCATAGTAGTACAAACACTTTTTGCAATGATCACTCAAATGTGGTGATGAAACAATTATAATGACGTGACAAGTATGTTAATGGAGAAGGGTATTTTAACAATAAAATTTATGACCAAAAGTCGACATCAGTGCACGAAACAGAAGTTGAAGTATTCAAATGCTTGTCACTTCTACACCCTTTATTATCCCCCCCCCCCATTTCTCACCATTTTCTAGTTTTTTCCCACCCACGCGCGCATCCAGATTCCCTTTTTTATGTTCACGGTCCCTTCCCCCACTTTTGCGCTGCACCGTCCCACCACTCCCCTCTTACCTTACCACCACTCCCTTAGTTTAGGCCTAATACGTCGACTATGCGCAACGCCGTCGAAGTTGTGACCTGACCCTATCCCCCCTCCTTACTACCAACATATCATTGAACACATACTAACACCTATTGTCAACTCTCACGGTCTCCCGCTAGTATTGGGACACACCAGGCTATACGCCGCTGGATCAAACTCGGCCATAGTCGATTATACCCTCGGTTTATTTTTTTTTTTTTTTTTTTCCGTCTTTCCCCCTCCGCGCTCTAATTTGAAGATTGTTAAAGTATGTGGCCCATAAAAACTAGGGAACATCTAAGTATCACTACCCTCTTATTACAGGACCGTGTGTAGTGTTCTTTGTTAAATGACGCCGACACCCATTCTGTGAATCGGACTACCTGACATCTTGCACTTAATGGCTGAGCAGATCACATTGACGTACGACGCGTTGTCTTTGTGACAACAATTCGCTAACATGTGACTACTGATCACTTTCAGGCACAGAGCCTGTCCCACCGGCTGCATTTGCTTTACCTGCATGCGCTTTTTCATGCCTTTGATGTAGATGTCCGCTTGCAGGCTTTTTGCAGATCAGCCCGCCTGTACGTGCGGTGCACACATGGTCTGTCTGCTGTCGTCCTGTCTTCTATCCACACGTCACGTCCGCACCACACACACTTCACACTATCTTCAACCTACTCACACACTACCCACACAGACAGTCGTAGCCGTCGATAATCCACTGCATGACTAACAGTGACAGCCCAGTTCTCCAATACTGCTTCAACACCAGTATAATGCCACTCACACGAGTCGATCCATTACATAGGCCCAAGACCACCATACTTATACATTAATAGTTCTTCCTCCCCTTTCCCCCTCCCTCCCATTCCGGCATCCCCCTCCATCTATATAAGACCCTTTTGATTACCCG
The DNA here is from genome assembly GCA_018155175.1 of Sinocyclocheilus anophthalmus. Lineage (NCBI taxonomy): Eukaryota > Metazoa > Chordata > Actinopteri > Cypriniformes > Cyprinidae > Sinocyclocheilus > Sinocyclocheilus anophthalmus. Next base: position 116,017 of record JADLZN010011133.1, on the reverse strand, counting down.
TTTTCCACACACGCAACTTCACATCTACGAAGGCGCATCATTGGATCTGCCAAGTCGCCTGCGTTTCCAACAATGATTCTTCCCGTGACTTTCCTTCTCTCTATCCATGATTTAGACGCTACTTTTTTCTTGCCTAACTTGTCTCCATTTCATATTTTCTTGCATGTCCATTTCTGCATCTCGATACCTTGTAGTGACTTTCCTTCTTCGACTTTACAGCTGTCCCTGTATCGATACTGTGGCACGTGTGCAACAGTGGACCATGCTTATTTTACCCACGTGTTTCAAACCGCCTTTGTCCACGTAGTTTAAAAGAGTCTCACTGGTTTGTAAAAAAGACAGGATTCTCTTCTTCCTATGAGCCATCGGTGCTGTACACTATTATTTTTTCTGCCGACCATTTCTGAGCCGTCTCACACTCTACACACCTCTTGTGGGTTGCCATGATGATAATCAAGCACGTAATCCCAAAACAGAGGATACAGCTTTGCGCAACTGACACACTGAAATATCTGCTAACTGTGTTACCTTATGATTTTTTTTTTAGTATCACAAAACCTCTTTTGGACTTTCATATTATGACACCCACACTTTCGTCTCATCCCCCGTATCCCATCACGCTTGTGGATTTATAGACGCCCGCTGTCGCCTTTTCCTGTGAAATCACCCTACTCGCCCCTCTTGGTTAGTCTTGAGGCTAGTCGCGCCCCCCACTGCCCGTAACATGTCTTTTTTTCTCTCAGAATTTAACTGTGTAATCCCTCATGCATTTCTACCCTGTTATTACGAACACTGCAGAGCCCGCACTGTTCACGCGGCACAGATCCCGCACGCGGCTTGTGCTAACTTGGTCCTCCTCTTCATTGTACACCAGACTATGTTTTTATGCCACGTTTTTCTCTTTCACCATTAACCCATTGTAACAGCTATGGCTTTAATCTTTCCTTTAGAACAATACCATGATGCGAACACGTACAGACTTTATGCTTCTTGGACGTGAAACGACTTATTCATGGTTGAGTCCCGCCTCTGCAGGCACCGACACCCACTCTCTGTAAGTCAGAACTATCTTACCCGTTCTCTGACTTAAAAGGTTGCTTCCCGGTTTCTTGGTACGGTCCGCTTACTTTTTATCAACTTTTTTAGTCCCTTGCGTCCTCGATTTTACTTGCTTCTTCTCGACCACGTTGACCGTCCTTACCGCCCGTAACCGCCGAGCTATCCACCCTAGGTGATCCTTACCCTTTCCAGGCCTGATGAGACTGTCACCCTTCCATACCAGTCTAGCCACCTCAAATACCTGCATAAGTAGTCCTTTGCTATTCCCACATGTTGGCGGCTCAGAAATTTGCTCCGCACCTGTTTTTTGCACTAATCGTGTCCCACTCCTTTCTATTCGGATATGCGTCCGTTAATTATGCCTGCGCCACGACGGATTCTAAGTTACAAAAGACCCCCAATACCCTCACCGTCCATCCCGCACAGATAATAAACGTTAACGACTCAAAAGACCGTAGAACTTGTCTGCACTTGCTTGGCTAGACAGCACCCACTACGACAGCCTTTGTTAGAAGCGACATCAAAATCCAAGCCTTAAACGTCAACCCCGCCCTTGACGTGAGTCGTGCGCTGCCTGTTAGATACAGTGCCTTTATTATGTAACAGGCGTTAGTATTAGCAAACTCTTCTCATTTTTTTCCTTTTATGTTATGATCGAGTGTGTTAATTTTTGTGTTTTAGAAATGATAAATATCCTGAACAGCAATGTAAAATTATTGTTTAAACATAATTAGACATGAGTACATTACTATGACAAATATAAATTTATCCTAGAACAAGTAACATTATTATCTATGCGGCCTTTAAAAAGAGATGCCAAACAAAGAATGGTGTACACTGCGGGTGGAGGGAGCCCGTTACCCCCCGCCACGTGCCACAAGTATAACATCGACACACACTATTGCCCAATTACCTACAGGTGCATCTCAATATAATGTACGAACATGTCCCCGCTGGAAAAGGTTCATTGATTTTACAAGGTATATCACTCCAACACTGTGCAAAACTCGTGTATTAAATAAATTATAATGCACAGCTCCTGATGGCTGTAAGGCATGTTTTATAGCTCTTTGGTTCTTCTTAATCTGGATTGATTTTGGCTCACATTCACTGTCAACAACCATCACTAATTCACTACCTCTCAAGGGAATCGCATTAGATACTCATAAGACAATAAAAAACCTTTTGTTTTTTAGTTGAATTGTGGCTTCTGGAAAGTCAGGCGGGGGCTTTTCCATTTATCTGATTCTAGAGTTACTTTCAATACACTTGCCGGGGCGCCTCCTTTACTTTTTTGCAATGTGAATTACTTTGCCATCTTACACAGTTTGAGACCCTTGGGCAACTTTCGTTGTAGTTATCCAATCAGCCTGTTGGCACTGCTGAGGATGGTTAGCGGAAGCCCAGGCGGTAGCATTGCAGCGGCCTTCAGGTCAATCTGCATCTGTGGGTCGGTGTCTCATCCTTCCTCTTGACATCCCGATAGGCATTATCACTCCTCCCCATTTTGGGGTTCCGGTTTCTGTGCACGCACGGCTTGCAGGCTCACATCAAGCACACCATTTTCTCCTATAAGTTAACCACACATAGTGAAGTTATGGAACACTTCAGTACTTTTGTTCGTAGGGCTTTTGTGACTAGTTGGGCAGTGCCAAGTCCACTGCGACCATGGAAAATGAAATCAGCATCTCCATAAGCTTGTCAGCAGAAGGAAGATTGAACCTGCCTCAGTGAAAATTGTCCTGGCGTAGCATGGCTGCTTGTTGACTGTGGAATTTGTGTCAGCACACCCAATTACTCAATATTTCGTCATCAGGACCCCTTCGTATCAATTGCTACATTCACGGCCCAGTCATACCGGATTGACATGGTCAGGACCACGCACATTTCATCTTACGTGACTTGGGAAACTCTTCTCTCTTCTTCTACTCCCATTTATCCTGCCGGACTCTAAGAGACCCTTCTCATCATCCTCCCCAGCAGTTTTTGTCCACTCTCGGGCAATCTCTCTCCCAATCTTCCTCCAGACCTCTCTGTGTGACCTCCTGATTTCTCCAATGAAATGCACATATTTACGCTTTAATCTGAAAAAGACGGATACTTTGCGTCCACTGGTGTTTTTCTGTGACAGACTCCAGCACGGTCAACGCACGCCCGAAGTCTACACCTTATGGCACTTATTGTTAGAGCCAACTTTCATGCTTCCTCTCTGCTGACATACGACCTTTCATGGATCGATGCTTTTGATGAGATTTCAATTCTTTTCGCCGGGCGCCAGGACTGGCACGGCATGCCCACCCATATTGCCCAAAGCACAAAACCACGGGCTGTTTTCTTTCCCTCCTTTTCTATCCATTTAACCATGGTCGTCTTACCTGTGCTCCTGTGCCACTGTGCCGATATCCTCTACCTTACCCCTGTTTACATATTAACCTCGTCGCCTGATGACGCTCTCTGAATCCCACTAGAATCCACGTAACTTCACTATGTCGCCGTTCCTCTGTCCATATCTCGACAGGTTTACAGTTATCAGAGAGCAGATGTTCCAATTCCTACCTCAATGACCCCTCCGCTCATCCCCAACGGAGTCCACTAGGAAGGGCTCATCCGTCCCATTTATCTGTTCCACTTCTCGCTAAGTTATTACTATATGCACACTACATTCCCCACCTCGCAGTCACCAGGACTACCAGAATGCATGTGGACTGTTGATTGCTGTCTCCATGTCCCATAACCAGCAACCAGAATAGGACCTGCTAGTATAGTTGACCGCACTTTTGCAGATTTTTAACGCGGTTTATCCTTTTCCGTACCGCACCCAGTAAACTTGGTAACAGTCCCACTTGCCATGTACGATTAGGACCCCTTTCCCGATTATATCTTTTTTCACTTACTTCAGTTCTACTCACAAGAGTTTTTGTTTACTGTGGTTCTTTTATGAAGTATTCTAATTTGCTTTGTTTTAGCATTTATTACGTTGCCTGAATCGTTGTTTTCGTAGTTCACCGGCGTTTTTTGTTGGACTCTGGGTTTGGTTGGCGGGAACATGTGCAGTCCATCATACCACACTTTTTCCGCAATGACCTTTCAAGTTTTTAATAACAACAGAACCATCTAAGCACTTTAATCTTATTTTATTAAACTTCATCCCATCATTGTGGTTTGTGATCTTTTTTGATTTATTTATCAACGATCGACTTCTCTTTTATCTTCGCTTCTTTTTTCTAGTTCATCATATTTGAGTTTGATTTTTGCAATTTAGTCGCCTTGATGAATAATACAATATAAGGGCATACCTTTTTCCCACCGTGTTCCCCCCACTTGCTTACCTAAATTTTCATTGTTTATATTGTCTGAACAAGATCAGTGGGGTGTAACTCTGGTGTTATGTGAGCTATGGCTCATTGTCAGTTTACACCAGTCCATGGTCTTTATATGTTGCTGAGTGGGGTGCACCTTTCACCTCCAGCCAGGGCCAGGCTGCGGTTCGCAATTAGTGCCTGCTCTGTGCCTTCTGTCCCATAATAGGTTAGAAACTGGATAATTTATTAGTATAGCCACGGGTGTTAATAATTATTCTCGCAGCTGTCTCTATCTAAACATTTTGCTGACGCGTGAATGCAACCTCTTTTTTTTTAATTCGACTGTCGCTCAGTACATGTATCTTGAATTACGCTGAACTTTCGTATTGTTTACTCTCGTTGCCGTCCTTGCGTGGGAGGTCAGGGGGCCCATACAAAGTTATTTCGGACGTGAGAGTGCGTACGTACGGGACCTGGTGCCTTTTGGGGTGATTGACACGAGCCCGCGTACACGTACCCCTTTATTTCCTGTTTCTACTAACAGGACTGTAAGGAGCTTATGTGCCCTGGGCCGGACGCTTCGCTTCTTCTTTCTGTATTCCCTGTAGGCCAAGGTTTATTCCACTTTTATTCGCCTGTGCTGAATGTTCCATTATGGGCGTCGGCACTGCTCCTACCCACCGCTCACCTCTCTCCCTTTTTGCATCCCAAACTAACAGTAACAATAACCATTGTTACAAACGCTTTCTGTTAACTCCATGCGTCTTTGCCCTTTGTTCATCGAAGAATCCTGCAAACAACACATCACAAAACTATTAAGCAAGCACAACCGCTTTTTAGCGCTGATGATCCTTGGAATATGTGTCTTCGCATGCACAATTCTGATTTAGCAGGAGTCTGCAGGCTCACTGGGCTACGGAACATTCAGCGTTGCCCTCACAGGACTACTATGGCATTTTTCACCAATCTTTAACTGCAACGGCCTCTTTCCACTCGCCATCTTTCAAATCTTCCTGTTTTGCCCTGTATTTCCCACGCTAAAACCCACAAAACCTTACGCCCCCCACACCTTTCCCTGTCGGTGTTTATCGTTCATGTCCACTTTACGTTCTCTTTATATCATCGTAGTTGTACGCTTACCACCTCCCACCCCCCCTCCCACGTTCCATGGACGCTTTGTCTTACATTTGGGCCAAAAAAACAGTAACCAGGAAGCGTTACGCGCAACAGACCGTTCCCTTCCCCTGTCAGGTACAGTAGCTAGTGGCCGGGAAGTCAGCTAGCAAAAGAAAAAGACAAAGAAACAGAGTCAGCTTGCGCTGGTAACAAGGCATAACGTTGTCAACGGAATATCACAGTTCGCAAATATACACCGCTTAATGCTGGTTGCCTTAAGACATACAAGACAGTAACATTTGGATACAGAGTAAAAATGACACCACATCTTGCATGGCATTTTTCATTGAGCTTTGTGCAATGCATTCTGGGATTGCCTGATCTATGACGCATATATGCAAACCTGCCCTAAAATCTGGCCAAAACAATGTTTCTTAAAATGGAACGGTACCTAAAAGCATTATCTGGTTGTGCAGCTCTACAGGTTTTGGAACTGCTATCTATAAAACTCATTCAGATTGCGATAATGAAGAGAAACTCACTTGCTCCTGATCTCACAATAAACTGCTGCAGCCCAAGATAAATGTCCAGATCCTCCTGGAGCACCGGAAACTAAAACAAACATATGTATCTAAATAAATAACTTAAATTTTTCCTTTTATTTATATAAAATATATAAAATTACATATAACTATACATAAAATTCTATATAACTGACAGCTCTAAAACTCCTACTCATGTGGATTACAGTGACCTTTGATTAAAAATCGTAAATCCTTCATTATTGCTTTTGGATTTTTAAATTAGATTTGCTTCCATATTAAACATCTAATAGACTTGCCAATGAAGAGTCAACTGTTTTCAGTACAAAGAGAGCGAGGACGTACACGCTCACCCACTCACATACACCTACCAGATCTGAAAAGGTCTGGGACGGCAGCAGCTCCATCACTCTGGCAACCACTTCCAAACTCTGACGCAGGTATCGTTGCCATTCCGTCTGTTGCTATAGAGACCAGAGGGGGGGAGAAAGTTCCAAAAATTCTGCAGAACAAAATTGATGCTTTGGTGCATGTTTAATGGATCCTTACATCATCATCAAGGGTCTCGTCATCGAGTTCTTCTAGCTGACTCTGATTTAACCTGAACTGGATCCTGTTAAGAACTTCACGCAGCAGCAGAACTAGAGCATCTTTATACCTGGACACACACACACACACACACAGATTAATGCAATGTTTCTAATACAACTCAATTTCTGGGCTCACAAAAAGTCCACAGACACGCACCTGTTAACGACACTGTCACTGTCAGCCAATCGGCTTCTGATCTTGGTGGTCAGGTAGTCCAGGAATATACTACAGATGTCCAGACAGGCCAGATAACCCTCATGACTCGGCTGCAACAGATTAAACACACGTTTAAGTGAAGAGGTGCATAAATGATGAAAGCTTAAGAATTTTAGTGCTGAATCACCCTCTACTTAAACGGGTTACAAATTGCATTTTTATTTTATAATGTTTCCTGAGGTGCACTTAAAATGTCATATCAAAGGATTTTCATATCAAAAATGGTCATAACTTAGACATAAAAACCCATTTTGTATCATAATTTTAGCCCTCGAGTTAAACACTATGTTTAAAGGGAGCGGGTCTCCACGTCCACTGCTATGTTCGGGTAACGTCTTCGCATATGAAATAAGAACTACGACACTTTTAATAATCGCAGCTCCTGAGATGAACTAATCACGAAACGTGTTGATCATAGCATTATTTTTGGTGAGAGTGCAGAACTCTCAGAGTCACTTGCGCTGAACTGAAGTGACTGACAGCTCCAGTGATTATAAAGTGAGTGTACTTCGCATGCTTTCTGTATATAAATTTAAACAATTTAAATAGCAGATGATTTTCATGCTAAGAGGGACACTGTGAAGTTCAGTCACAGGCTTGATTTACTGACGCATAGACAGCAGTAAACGATTTTGCAACCGATCAGAAAGATCTTTGGCACGCATGTGACTGACTACAAATAAGTCCTACATACAAAAAATCATGGAAGATAAAAATTGCAAATGTAAAGTCGTATTTTTTACTTTTGTGGACAAGGTTATTTTAGTACATAAGATAATATTAGACATTTCATTAAATTTTAATGAGAATCCTTGTTATATTCTTTTTTTGATTTTAGTTAAAGTTACAGCAAGTGTGGTGTTTGTCATTTTTGTGAGTTTTTTTTTTTTTTTAAAATGTCTATAGTTTTATTAATTTTGGTGTGCTTTTTGTGCAGCAATTTGATCTAAATTAAAATGAGAAGTGTTGCTTTGGCAACTAGCTGAAATAAAATGTATTTAAAGGGATAGTTCACTCAAATTCTGTCATTAATTACTCACCCCCATGTCGTTCCAAACCTGTAAGACCTTCAGAACAGTTCATCTTCAGAACACAAATTAAGATACGTTTTATAAATCCGAGAGCTTTCTGACCCTGTATAGACAGCAACGCAACTGAAATGTTTTATGGCCCAGAAACGTAGTAAGGACATCGGTTAAACAGTCCATGTGACATCAGTGAGGGTGAGTAAATTAATCACAGAAATTTTCATTTTTTGGTGAACTATCCCTTTAAGGTTTTTTTTAAAATTGTATTTCAAGTAACTTTATGGTTTTAGTTAACTAGAAAAACCTTGTTGTGGACCCTATGGTATATGTAAACTTCTATCATGTGAAACCGCTTATGCAGGACAGTACTAAATAAAACATATAAAAAAAAACATTTGATTTTCATGATCCCTCTTATTTTGCTATTATTACCATCTTGTATTTTCTGCAAGAGGCATGTAAACTTGTGAGCACAACTGTATCTCAATTCATGACACCAATATTAGTCACTATAATGCATATCCTGTGGTTGAATACTGACAAAGTCACTGAGAAAAGTAAAAAGGAAGCACCTTCAAGTCCAGACACTTTCAACATTCAACTATGACCGGGAAAACACCGGGAAAACACCGGGATAAAAATAAACCAGGTGTTTTCACAGGTTTGAAAACAAAAAAAGAAGGGTGATAGCATAAAAAATGAGAAGCACAGGGAAGGTTCGAGTAAAAAAAGTTCATGATATTAATGGAAATATCATTAGACATTAATATTGTAAGTTAGAGTCAGTGCTTCCTGGAACATTAGCTAAATGAAGGTGTTCCACCTGTTTTAACTGGTTAAGGTGTCTTTTGGAAGGAATGGGCACCAAAAAAAAAAAAAGCTTAGAACAGTTCACACTAGAGGAAAATGGGGGTTAGATCAAGCCTCCGCAGCATGAACCATAACAAACAGCCCTGAGGAAAAAACTAAAAATTTCTTTTCTTTTTATTTATTTTTAAAATTGGGGTGAACTTTTCCACATAGCTGAGAGGGACAGACAGGCAGAAAAATGGTTAAAAAGCAGCAGCATCAATGAGTTAGAAGTTTAAAGCATGTGCATCCATTTCTTACCTTTCGTCTAATTCTTGCAATCTGCTTTTGATAGTGTGCGTGTTGGTGTGCGAGTGTGTGTTTGTGAGTCTTTGCAGCAGATAGAAAGTCTGTTGAAACATGCGGAGCAGAAACTCCTCAAAGTCCACCGGGACGCAGTTTTTGCACATTAACTCGTTAATACAGTTCATGGCCATGACACCCAGTTTGGCACGTTCGGCGTGGCCCACCATCTGACCAGTCCTGCCGTGTCCCCCGCCTCCGCTGCTGCCATTGGCCAGGAGGCTTCCGGGGGCGGAGTCTCCATTGGAAGTGGGCAGAGGTTTCGTTTTGATTGGCTGCTGGCATCCGAAGCGTGCAAAATGAAAAATCGAAGCGAGGAGGGCTGGAGTGATAGAAGAGGAGAGAGGGATCCAGCTAAAAAGATGAGCCAAGCATTCCAGAGCTAGCAGACACAGAGCTCCACTTTCAGCTTCCAGAACCATCGGTGTGCTGTCGCCCGCCAAAACACCTACAGAACATAACAAAAGACAACAATTAATACAACAATCACTTACTGGTAGTTTGTGATTATCAGTATTGGTTGATAACCCAGTTGCTAATGGTTAACCCATATATGAAGAGTTCATTTGCAAAAACGATAAACTGATTATTCTCACTATATATGCTATCTGAACCTAAACAAGTTTTGTCAAAAAAAGCGGTTTGTCCACTTTCAAGGCTCGCGAGTTCGGTTTTACTGAAGAAGACGACAAAGGCCAGGGTGGTTTTTGAAACAGTAGACCGATAAGTCCATTTTAGCGGAATACAGCGCGCTGTATTCAGGTCGGCTTGGCCAAGGTAGTTCTCACTTTGAAAAAGACCGTGCTAGATGAGAGGAGTATCATACAAGCTAGATGACTAAAGTGATCGAGGATGGACACAATTTCGAGAACTTGATGAAACCTGTGATATCTTCTTCTACATGTGAACAAGGTATCTACATTGTGATCTAGGAGTAAAGATTAAACGAGTGTGTTTAAAGGAGTCATAATGATTACGATTAACTTTTTCCTTTCTCTTTGGATTGTTACAAGCTATTGGTGCATAAAGAAGATATGTAAAGTTAGAAAGACTAAAGTCTCAAATCCAAAGAAAAATTCTTTATAAAAGTTAAGAGTCAGCCACGCATACCTAAAACAGCTCGTTCTAACACGACCCCACATACCTACATCACTATCTGGAAAGATTTGGATAACGCCGCCAATGTTACGCAAAGAAAGGCAGCTTAACCGTTTCTTCTAGCTGTACTGTAATGTGCAGCACTGCTTGTTGTGAAGGCGCTGGTGGGGTGTCGTGGTGAAAGCGAGGACGACGATCCTGCGCAGTCATGCCTGGAGCTGATCGTGATGGTCGCATAGGAAATACAACAACTTTCGAGCTGGAGCTGTGGATCGCGGATCGGCTTCACGGTGGACAAGCGTGAGTCACAGCCCGGGGTTGGTCACATGGGTTTGCCGCAAGCCCACCGGCCGCTCCTTCGTCGAATCCGTCGGCCGTTCCTCACTCTAGCCCACCGTGTGTGTCGCTGCGTTTTGTTGTGAAATCTAAAATACTTTGTTTGGTCTTCCAAAATGGACACGACTAGAAATCAGGGGTTAAGATGTATTTACAACACTGTTCAAGAACAATTCAAACCAAATATTCAGATATGTGCAGCACATTTTATGGATGCCTTTTCTGATCCTGGAAGAGTAGACTACAATTCTGGCAGTTCTTACTCAGTTTGTAAGTACGTTTTCATTTAAATGATATGCCACTGATGATTCAAACGCGAGTTTTGAGCAGTGTAGGGTAGCGCTTGTTGTTTGTAATTTCTCCGATCACAAACGCAGACATGGTTTTATGTTTACGCGGCGCGATGCAACGCAACGAGTAAAAAGACAGTATAAGTCATTATAATCGTAATTATGTCCCCACTGAATGCAAAAAAATGCCTAGTTTATGATGGGTTGTAATGTATCATGTGCAATTTATATAAATACTATAAATGTTATTTATTTCCCTATACATCAATCAATAAACAACATTTAATTAAAACAATAATACAGGTAGATAATTAATTTATCATATCAAATGAGAGTATGTGACACAATGTCATACAAATTGTAGGTATAAAATGTTTTCTGACTTTACGCAAATGTCACATTAAATTTGTGGTGCAATATTTAAATAATATTAAACATATCAATTAAAATATATATAAATAAGACACACACTAAAAGTGAAATAAATAAAAATGCTCATGCAACAGGTTGCACATTTGCTAAGTGATAAGAACTAAAACGATAGCATGCTTTAGAATTATTAGCTAGGGTTAAATTTTAATGAAATTAGTTTCAAAAACATTAAATTGGAATGTTCAAATGAATTTCAATAGCCAAATTTGTGGTTTATCTGTTACTGAAAGCATATAACTATTAATTAATCATAATTAACAATAATGATAATAATATATATATATATATACTATATTATATTAAATATGTACTCCTTTTTATTTTCATTGTAATATAATATTTTTGCAGTTTTATTATTATTTTCTACATTAAATTATTGAAATATTACTACTAAATTGCTCAGGCTACATGATTATAAAAAGAAAAAAATGTAAATGTTATGCAGTAACCAAAAAAATAAAAATAAATAAATAAAAAAAAAAGCACCAAAACATTGCAACAACAGGGTTTTTGTTTTTTTTTTTTTTGTTTTACACAGTTTCAATAGTCGTTACTTACTACTGTAAAGTGACTTCACTGTCACCTATTCCCATTGGCAATTTACAATAATTGCATCATTTGTTGTTGCAGACCTACATCACTTTAACCTATATTAGTTTACCACTAGTTGGTATCACTGATGTAGACCTTGCCTTTCAAAACGGACCAGTGTCAAAAGGGTCAAAGCAGAAGCTCACCTGACTCTCTAGATGTGGGGGATGGAGGGGGAGTGGTGGCCGTAACACTGTGTTTGTCCCATACTGTCTCCAGAATACCTACGAGGAAAAGAGTTGTTTAAAATAAAACTGCAAGTCCAATCACATACACATTTTCCAGTGCTTAAGGACTAGTTACATCCACATATACTCTGAATTAACGAGTTACTAGCGTCTCACCAGTCAGAAGGTTCAGTACGGTGGGGATCTGATCCAGCAGGAGTTTCTTCAGCTCCTCTTTACGAACGACGCTCAAGTCTTCTCTGGGACAGACCAGCTCTTCTGAGGTCATCTTGAGCAGAACTAAACCCAGCGGCGCTAGAGACGGTGACTGCACTAACTACAACACAAACCACAAAGATGGGAGTTGATTCACTTTAATAGGATTTAATAATAATACATAATAAAGAATAAGACATACCTGTAAGGTGTTGCTAAAGAAGTCATGGTAGAACATCGGCCAGTCCTGGCGTCCGATGTCCACGATGACTTTGCACAGCTTGTTTCTGATGAAGAAAGGCAGCAGTGCATGCTGGGAAAGCAGAAGCTTGGGCAAACAGCTACGAAGTTCTGCTTTGTCTTCACTGGCCACACCAACCCACATCTTGTTCACAAGATTCTGCACAGAAGGGCCGACACATTTATTGTCATATCTCATATCTTAAACACAGTTGGGGATGCCTGTGCTCGAATATTTCTATCTATTTTAGGGTGAGTCACATAAACACCTCCAAGTCATGTTTTACACTAAAAATCAACAGAAACAAATGTTGTATTTTGCATAAAGAAAAGCCTAATTTTGTTCCATTAACGTGTGTGGTGATATTATTTTAATGCCAATTCCCCTTAAAATGAGTTGGCAGTGTATAATGAACAGTCTTGGCAGTTTTCATGAAATTCATTTACAGAAAATAATCAATTGAAGGGTTCATTTTACCTCAAACACAGTGAGGCTGTACATCATGACGTATTCATTTCTGCTGTTGGAGAGGAAGTAGAGGCAGTGCCTCCACGAGCCAGGCTGACCCGCAAAACTGTTCAGCAGCTCTTCTGCAAGACACAACACAACAAAAGAGTAATGAAAACATATTTGGGGGAAAAACATCCATGTTGAACATCCTAATTGAAACAAACCAAATATTGGAATTCATTAAAATATTTAGCTGTGTGGTTTAGACTCTTTGATAAACACGAGCAATACAATAAAAAAGGGCGTTTACGAGATCATTTCAACAAAGATGCATAAGAAACTTCTGTAAAGTATAAATGAACGCTGTTCCCACAACTGAGAGCTCTTCACTTCTAATTTCAGGACAAGCCAACAATGGTTTGTATACAAAGTTTTGCATATTTGCATAAAAAAAAAGAAAACATTGGTTTGTTGCAGACCAACATAGATGAGCATTTCAAAAACCAGTAAAGTTCAAATACAGTATGTTTGTTAGCAAGAGCTACTTTACAATAAACGTGTAACTCCATAGCAGTTACACACATTCATTTGACACTCTGGATCGAAATCTACTTACAAGTATCTGTCGTTTTTCTAAAATCAATATGCATGCGTACTATCTTTTCTAGGAACTGAACTCTTAACAATGACTCCATTAGATAGGGAAGATTTTTGTTATGGCAATATTTTAAAACACAGATCAACTCTCGTGACAAATAGGAACTGAAAAACCGAAGTGCAGCTGATAGTTTTTAACATATGGTTTTGTCTGAAAACATGGTGTGAAACAGAGTGAAAGATTATATAGATGGTTGTATGAGGACACGACAAGTACAGCTGACTTCCACTTAAACAGCTTCTGTAAAAATCTCATTCATGCTTCATATTTGCTTCGTAAATTCATGTACATTTTAAATCATTTTTATATTACATGCATTATGGACTAAATTAAAAAATTTGGAGTCAAGTCTAAAGTAGAAATTAATATACATCAAGCCATTTCATAAGGTTAAATTCTGTCATCATATCTGGGTGAACTGTTACTTTAAGATAAAACCAATTAAATGTTTGTAATGAAGTAAAATTACAATAACATGGGTTCTGAAAACTGAATATTCTTGGTGTAATAGGTGACTTATTCTGGGTCTGATACACAAGCCATGTATTTCCTGATGAAGAAACGCTTGACCAATTACAGATAGATTGACTTCCTCCAAACATATCACTGCTGAGAAGCATACATTGAGCTACAAGCCCTAAGCTTCACAAAGCACTGTGTTTTAACCCAGGATTTAGCGTAAAACTTGGACCAAATGCTCTTAAACAAACAGAATACCAAGGATTTTATGAAACTCAAGAGACACACAGCTTAAATGTCATGAATGTGGTCTCCACCCACGAAATATAACTGTTATTAGACACATTCCTCACCTTAAAGGGGTCGCATGATCATTTATTTTTATTAGATGTTCTCTTATAAGTTTTAAAAGCTTTGACGCATCAAACCAGTTATAATTTTGTTTTTAATGAGCATTTTTCATTGCATTTAGCAGATGCTTTCATCCAAAGTGACTTACAATAGAAACCTTAGCAATTCATCACAGAACCAACAATAATATTTTCCAGTCGGTCTCTAATCCTTAATTAAACAGGCCATTTTTGTGCTGCTGTGCCTTTAAGACTTATGTAAACACCAGAGTTTCTGCAGGGTTTATAAAAGTAAATGTAAGACTTTTTAAGACCTATTTAAGACCAAGTAAAGAAGATTTAAGGAACATAGTTACAGGAACACAATACGTCAATATGGCCTCTGAATGTAAAAGTCTGGTATTAGCAATGCTTCAAAGTTTGAAAATACAACTTTCAATTCGAAGGGAAAACAAGTTTTTACTCATTCCCCACTGACAGATGTTTGTTCTTGCTTTAAACAAACTCGCTTAATTTTCCAATTTCTCAGAAAACAACACTTCATATCTGCATTTTGCATCTCAAGTAAATGTACCTTGATTTAACGATGTTAAGATATTTTTATTGAAAAAAAAAAAAACACTGACAAAGATTTACTTTTTTGCTATTAGCTATATAAAATAAACGCTGTTGAAATGTGCCGCTCTAACCATTTAGTTCAGGCTGAAATGATCAGATGTCTTGTTTAAAATAAATGTCAGTCGCTTGTTTCTATCACTGGGCTTCTTCAGAAGGATCTGCAGAGCCGTAGGTACTACACACAGACCAGCTTTAACAGACGTTACTGCATTTTACACTTATTTAACAGCACACACACTACTTCTATTAGCACACTGCTCCTGACAATTTGCTAAATACTGACTAGGCATAACTGAAGTGAACATAGGGCGATCTTGTGCATTAGGCTTGCCACGATAGACGGTGCTGATGGTGATACCGTTGTTAAGCCGCAACACCGGTTACGTCACTTGTCCACCGCGGCACCGACCCCCACCGTCGTTTAGATTTTTTTTTATAGTAATAAAATAATTTAGTTCAGTTAGAGAACAATTAAAAACTGAATGCGGCTGCTCAATGCAACGTGCCGAACGACAGTCGCATCACAGATCAGATTTAATTTCTCCAGTGAGGAGAGCGAGTCGAGCTGTCTGACAAGAAGAGTGAGGTGAGACCGACAAGACAATCGCGGATGATTTAGTTTCGAAACGAAATGAAAAAGCACTTGTTTGGCAGTATTTTGGGTTTGGAAAAGCCTGTTGACTTTTGCCGTTTATCTAAGGTGTTTTTGGAAGTTTTTTAAACATTCATTTCTTATTTAATTGGTTCCACAGTGTTTGCTGATTTTTACTTTATTTAAAATTTGTGTAATTTATTTATTTTATTTGACATCAAGGTGAATGCCGTGCCTCCAAGCTTTCATATTCGTTTTGCTAATAAACATTCTACATTTCTTATTTATTTGGTTAAATATTATACATGTTTACTTATTTCCAGTTCTGTATAGGCTACCTATTTAAACTTTATGCAAGTTATTTTATATTAGGCATAGCCTGCCCTACAGCATAGTGTATTTTTATTTGTTTTGTTAATAAAAGTTGTATGTTTTATATATAGGCTAAAGTGAGTTTGATGTTGTATTTTGTTGTTACATTCAAGCAACTGACGCCGAATTGCTGCTCAAAAAGTAAAATGCGCACGGTGCTTTTAAGCTATTTACAAGCGAAGGAAATTGAGGAAAACAGGGGAAACTCAAACGAACTAAAACGAACAATTGCTTTACGCCTAATTGGCGCTATTTGAAAGTAAAAGTAAAATGCGCACGCTGCATTTGCAAGCTTTTTAAAAGCGATGGAAAGAAAGGAAAAGAGGAAAAGCCCCCCCCGCGGTGATACCGGTGTTGTCTCACGTCGATTAACCGGTGGGAAAATTTCCTCACCGTCACGACCCAATTGTGCATCAAGAAATTTCTTGAAAGAAGAGAAAATCGAATGTCTCATGATACAAGACAGACATAACAAATGACAGCCTTTTCAGATTATAACCGTACAAAGGATGACTGTGCAAATCAGGGCATGATAACTGTGTGAAGGCCAGTGTCAGGCATATGCTCACCAATCTCTCTCTTGCGGTCATTGGTGGTGCAGCTGTGGAAAAACTCTGTCATAAGACTCTCCAGTGCCCGTAAGGAGGCCTCCTCTGATGCCTGCAGCACAGAGAGAGACAGATGAGGGGGGAGGGAAGGAAGAGTAAGATGAGATATGACAAGATAAGGCATTTCAATCTGAACTTTTAATGCAGGCATGCAGTGCATCAAACACAACTCCATTGCATCTACTAAATGCAAATCCAGCATACAGAGTCATAGATACTCAAAAATGTCGATATACTGTACAAAAAAAAATCTAATTTTAGACTAACAATATATAGCTCAAATGTTCTCATAACTGATTTAAGGTTTTGCAAGCTCCCAGGAAGCTATATTCTTCATATGCTGTTGAATGTCGTCACTGTTATGTATTTGGTTTGGGAAGATGTAGCTCATCAATTATAGGAGAAAAAAAAAAGGAAATGTTTGTCATTATTAAATCACCCTTATGGTGTCATTTCTGTTAGGGGATACACAATTATCGAATTTCTAATACATCTACAATAGGAGCCCAATAATGAAGCGTTCAAAGTGGCAAATTAAGTTTCAATGTTCAAAGTAGGTTATTCTGAATTATTTCTACAAGTTATCTTAAGGGTTTTTCCATTGTTTTAATTTTAGTTTTAATATAACATTATAATACCATGCATATTTTTCCTTTTTTTTTTTTTAAAGAAGAAACTAATCCACGTATAGTTGACATTTGAGGCTTAATACTATAGAAAATCAATAAAAGTTTTTCAGTTAGAGTGTTTCCAGCTGGTTTATTTTCATATAAAAATACGGCATGCAGTTGCTTCAAACAATGGTATAAACATAATTCATTGTAAATTGTGATAATCGTAATTAATTACAATTTCAAGAGAATAATCGACAATTATGATTTTTCAATCGTGCGCCCCTAGTTTAGGAATATAAGAGTTTTTTCAGACCTCTAAGATTTTCTTCTGTGGGACACAAAAGATTATTATTATTCTTATTATATAATTTTTTTTTAATGTCAGTGTTTTGTTTTTGTTGTTCATGCAGTGTTATTTTGAACAGAATGGACAAAGACAGCTGAAATTTTTTTCAAAATTATTATTTTTTTTGGTGTGTGTGTGTTCCACAAAAGAAAAAGTTCTATGGTTTGGAATGGCATGAGGGTGAGAAATTAATTAATTGTAATTTATTTTATAGTGTTATTTAATTTTTTCTTTATTAACTCTTAAAGGGGTCATATGATGCAATTAAAAAAATTTTCCTTTCTCTTTGGAGTGTTACAAGCTGATTGTGCAAAGATAAGATCCCTGAAGTTGCAAAGAACTCAAAAACTCAAAACTAAAGAGATATTCTTTATAAAAGTAAAGACTCTGCCACGCCCCCCTAAAACGGTTCGTTCTAACACGCCCACACAGATATACCCTCATATGTGTGAAATATTTGATAATGCCGCCCAAATGTTCACGCAAAGAAAGAAGGCGTGGTTTCAAAAACCGCAGTTAGTGTTGAAGCAGCCATATCAGAGAGACGCTGTGTGTTTCTAGGCGAAAGCAAAAGCACTTTATTGGCCTTCAGAAAGTAGATGCATTTAGGAATCTTAAGATTACTTACAACAGAACAGCAAAGCATTTTATGGACAACCGTTTTGTGAACCTAGGAGAGGAGGTAATTCTGACTTTGCTATGACAATCTGGGCTTCTGAATCAGCTACTGTTTTGTTACTAGTTAAATTATTTGTTATTGACTGTTCAAATGCAGAGTTTTTGCGCATCGTGTGTGTGTGCGCGAGAGAGAGAGAGAGAGCGCGAGAGAGAGAGAGAGAGAGAGAGACGGGAGAGTCCCTCTATGACAGCAGTGAGTGTGGAGGTCCACTGACAAATCCCAAATCAAGATTTCATCAAAAACAAATGGGGAAAAAAAAAATCGATTGAGACTGCATGCAGAATCTGTAAAACCGGCACACACCAATAACGCGATGCAGGCAGACTTAGGCAAATATCTCTAATCATAAAAGGATACACAAAAGGGCACTTAATTCTGAACCATCTGAAGCCTCAGTGACCCCCCAATCATCCTTATAAAGCCCTGGCACGGACCAAGAGATGAGCAAAGAAAGAAGAACCTCCCTACAGCTGATCCAGAGCTTCAGTCCTGATGCTTCACTAACATCTACTGCTGCTCTGCATCACAGCATCAGAATCAGTCAGATTACTGCACAGATCAAACAGAACTACATCACTCACTGGCAAACCCAAACACAACAGCAGAGTAAAGTGCAATGCTATCTGGCCCTAAAGAGAGAGTACAGTATGGCAGAGTATCTGTACACAGTGTCAGATAAGAAACTGAGAGGCACGTTGACCAGATACAGACTCAGCAGACACAAGCTGATGATAGAGACGGGCAGACACAAAAAAACATGGCTGCCACCGGAGCAGAGACTGTGTTCACACTCTGATCTGAATCAGATGGAAACAGAACTGCACTTCTTAACAGAATGCCCCAAATACACAGATATACGGACAGTGTTCTATGATAAAATACAGCAGATCCATCAGACATTTCAAACTCTTTCAGACCAGGAGAAAGTGGCGTATCTGTTAGGAGAACAGAAGAACTGCTGTGTGTTTGCTGCTCAATATGTGTCTGCCTGTCACCACAGAAGAGAACACACTCAGCCTGCCCTGATCTGATGTTTCCAGCACAGCTACATTATATTACGCCTAATTACTCTATTATATTACTTAGATGTACATTTTGCTTCTGTAAATCTGTCTAATCACTTATTTAATTTTAGTTCCGTTTACATACATTGGTAATTCATTTTGCACTACATGCTTAATACTTTTTATATATTATTATTTTTCTTTCTGTTAATACATGTGTACTATTTGTAAGCAGTCCAGCTGCAATTGCTTTGGCAATACAAATGTATAATTTTTGTCATGCCAATAAAGCACTCTTAAACTGAAACTGAAATTGATTGCGAGAGAGAGAGAGAGGAGAAGAGAGAGAGAGAGAGAGAGCGAGAGAGAAGAGAGAGAGGAGAGAGAGAGAGAGATGGAGGGAGAGAGAGAGAGAGAGAGAAGAGAAGAGAGAGAGAGGGTACAGTGGAAGTCAGCGGTCTTAAAACCGTGGATGGTGTACTGCAACATACAACTTAATCAATGGTCTGTCACGCGATGTGTTCCCCTTTAGGGCTCTGTCTTACATTGATTTTGAAAGATGAGCTCACGATTAGGTAAGGTTGTTACCATTCCGACGGAGTGCTGCGGTGTTCGGCAAGCACAATGCACGGGTCAGCTGCAATCAGAGCAGACTGCGCTTGTGGACGGAGGACTGTAGAAAAACTAAGCGTTTGAGAGAGGCGGGGCATAGAGGACATACAAATAAGATACAGTATGTGGAAAATAATGTGTTTTTTGAACATTAAAGCATGTCAACATATTCTGTTACACCAAATACACAAAATAATGATCTTTAAAAAGACTGTGTAATGCATCATATTGCCTTTTCTTATTCTTTTTTTCATTCTTATTTATTTATGTTTTATTTATCAAACCTTAACTACTATGTACAATGCATCATGTTGCCTTCTTCTGACAGATCCTCTTTTTTTCAGTGCATGCTCGCCCTCAAAATACACCCAAAAAGGTGAGTGTGTTCACAGAAAAGAGTAGTAAGGGTGGAAGACGAATACAGGAAGTGGGCTGCTGCTGTTGCTGCTGCTGCTGCTGCTGATGATGATGATGATGCTCAGGTACTGAAATCTTTGAAGGAGTCACGACACGTGACGTCACAGCAGCAGCAGCAGCAGCAGCAGAAACGCGTTTGGTTTCCTCGTACCGTTCAGAACGTCCTGAACTCAAGAGGACACCGTTACATACACACGCAGAAGAAGCAGCTTTGCTCCGCTCCGTTTGTGTGAATACCACCTGATACCGCTCCTCAATGACAGAATAAACTTCCGTTTGACTTGCTTTCATGTCTGACAGATCTATGACTTCTATCGGTCAGCCCTAAGACATCATAGTACAGTAATACACACCTAAACCAAAGTGCTTATATTAAATCAATGCTTCTAGCACAATGCAATATGATCATTTACAGGCCAATAAAGAAGCACAGACGCTTCAAAAGCATTGCAACCTCCAGGCACTGCTGCACATACAGAAAGTTCACGTACTTGCAATTGCATATGAAAAAAAGTGCATCAAATAGACTGTGAGTGTGTTACACATATCTATGCATTAATTTTGACTCACCATGCCCGGGCTCTGAGCTTTTATGCGGCTATAATATGAGATGAATCCGTTTCTGCTCGCTCATGCTTCCTCTGGGGCCTTTGTATTTCACCTTTGGGAAGCACCGAAATTCCGCATCACTGTCCCGCACACGCCCGGTGGACCCCGAGCTCGGGATCCGAGACACTTGTTATTATTGTTGATCTAACGCGAGCCTAAACGAGACTGGACCTGACGCTGCCCCGGATACACGGCGACAAACCGCATACAACTACTGCGAAATAGAGAGAAGAGCAACAAAACAGCGGTCTTAAAAATATGCCGGGACTCTATTCTGTACGTCTCGGGTGGCGGTAGCGCTGTGCGGGACTCGGTGTTTTAATTTGAGCCCCCAGAAGACTGACAGAGCCACTCCTTGGGTTGCTGGGATCGCTCTTTCCGTGCAGGCCTCTCGTAAGCTTCCTCTCCTCTGCCCATTAAACTAACGGAAGTGACATCTTCCTCATTGAATAGAAATGAGAGCGGGCAGAAAGGCAACGGTTACTTTAGTGGGCGGGACTTAAAGAGGAGACGCTGTCTCTGATTGGTCAGAAGCGACAGGTCTGAATAGTAATTAGGCGTAATTAGTGAGCTTTTCAAACAATACGTTACGCAATCGTTTATTTAATTTGGAAAATTTCTTGTACAAGAAGAAGTGGGCTCTTTGCTAACCTCATTTTCCTACGTTTTCAATGACTTTAAAATTATAGACACATCTATAATATAGATAAAAAAAATGAAAAAAAGTCTTAAAAGGTGTTATAACTTTTTTTTTGTCTGGCAGCGAATGTTGTTCATATTGTCACGATTGCAAGACCTCTTGTAAAAACATAAAATATATATAATATGTAAGCATAAATAAGCAAAATCTCAGTACATTTTGGTATTTATGTGTACGATTTGCATTTATTTATTAATTTATTTATACCATACACATTATAGCACACATTATACTACTTAAACGTTCTAAATTTTACTGCAGCAAATCTTATAAATAATTTAAAATTGTTTTTTTTTAAAGAGTTTCTTTTTTTAAAGAGTTTCATTTTACACATTTTAGCTTTCGCTTTAGTCGTCACGTGGTACTTGTTACTTTTCTCAGCGCTGGTCGGGCTGCACCAGTCACCGTCGTTTGTGATTACTAATCAGGCTCGATCTTTTCATCATTTTATAGAGGAATCAGATGGAGAATTTCCATTAGCATGTCAGGCACGTATATTTGTAATAACGTGACTTAAATGATTATACTTTATATTATACAAATGTCTCCAATAAGATAAAAGTCGTTCTGAGATTTGAATGCGGCTCAATAGAGGAATCGGCGTTGTGAGCCGTCAACATATGAGGAAAAACATTAGGTGCTCTACACTAAACTGTAATTAGGAACTAGTTGCTAGTTGCTTTTGCCACCCAACGTACTCTACCCATTCAACTACCGGGAGTGAAATCTTAATCTCGGGCCGGATGAAACTAACCGGCCGCAACAAGCCACATGTCGAGTACAGTGTGTATGTGTTGCCTCACTATTACACACATGCATCCGCCAAACCAGAGCTTTTCAGTCTTTTAGATGCCACGGACCCCCAAATATGATGACCCTCGTGTGAGGGACCCACATCCTAAAGTTTAAAAGACATCTATATAGTTTTCTGTATAAATACCTCATTCACATTTATATTTACATTTAGTCAAGCTTTTATTCAAAGCGACTTACAAATGAGGACAATAGAAGCAATCAAAACCAACAAAAGGGCAATAATATGCAAGTGCTTGTATGTAAATACATACATATATATATAAACCCTGCTACTATAAACCCTGCTATATATAAAATGAATACAAGAAAAACAAGTAGATAGAATAGAAAAAGAGTAGGGAGCGCTAGAATTAGAGGGTCATCTTTTAATATAATAAATAAAAAGAAAACAGGAAGATAGAATAGAAAAAGAATAGAGAATGCTTGCATTCTCTATTCTTTTTCTATTCTATCGTCCTGTTTTCTTTTTATTTATTATATGAAATATAATAAATAAACTTGCTTTTTCACAAAGAAAACAAGTAGTAAGAATAGAAAAATAATAGAGTGCAAGTGTTGAAGGGTCAAGTGTTTTTTTCTTAGAATTAGAATAAAGTAATAAAATGTTGTTTGTTTATTTATTCGTACATTTTTACACAGTTTTTCTCAACTGGTACTCAGATATTATTTACAGTGGTCAATAGTTTTGCCCATTTAACAGAAGTGGTTTTGTCTGCCATACCAACGACTTTTACGGCTAGCACAGTTTGCTTTCAAATATTTGTGATTTTGAATGTTTCTTTTCATTCGAGTGCTTCTAATTTGCTAACTTCAAAATGTATTATAAATGCCTGCATCACATCAGCCGCTCTGCTTTGTAAAAAAATCAGCATAGGTTGATTAGCCAAAACAAAAGCTTTGTTACTTTTTGTTTCTGCATGTAGATGTTCCTCCTGGACTGTGAGAATCGGTCTGTGACTGTCTGTCATTTCTGAAGATGAAAGGGAAGAGCTTGCGTTTCTCTTGCTTCTGGTTGTTTATTGTGGTTTGCTCAACGCCTTCACATTATGCAACCCATCAACTCGAGTACATGTTGAGTAAGACTGCAGATTGACTGGTAAACACATTTACAAACATGCACTTTTCGCAAGACAGCACATGCAATAAAGATGACTTACAATAAATGAGGTTTATTTCCCTTTTTTTCTGTAAAAGCGAAATATTGTACACACAACATTATCTAGGTCACATCAAGAAACAGGAAGTGATCCACGTGTTCGAACCCTTTAAGGAACACCCACAGACAGCAGTTTTGTTTTCGACATCGTATGTTTTGTTTCACTTAAGAGTGAGGGCACAATAAAAAGATGAATTAATAGCTTAAATCTTGTAAAAACATTCTGTGCATCAAAGAATTCCATAAAACATGATCAAATGAATACATAATAATAAGAAAGCACAGGTTTAAAATGTTTCTCAGCTGGTTTCCTCATGTATATCTTGTGACTGGTAGCGATGTCTCAGTTCTTGTATGTGATAGGCCCACGCTCTGTCCACACCGTCACCCTCTACTTTACACGCCGTCCAATCAGGAAACGGAAAACGTCCCGCCACAATCAAAGCATCTTCAGGCAGCTCGGCCAGTAACTTCTTTTGCAAAAGACTTAACTGATAAAGACACAATATACGGTATATGAGGGCTTAATAATATGATGCAAATGCATTAAAGTCTTTGACTGAATTCATTCTAAGTCTTATTAAATGATTTAGCAATCACTGTGGTACTCACCACACTAGGGGCTAGAAATACTGTGACATTGTTATACGCCGAGAGATCAACCTGGAAACACACACGCACACATATATTACGCACAATATTGTGTACCAATCATATCTTGCATGAGAAGTTAAGATAGTGTAAGACAATAGATTATACTATTATAATACTCTTGGGGAGCAAATAATTGATGATGGTTATTGTATAAAATAATTTTGTGGTATATATGTAGTATATATAGATATCTATATATATGTGTGTGGTGTTGACCTGGACCACAAAAACCAGTCTAAGGGTTCAATTTCGAAATTGAGATTTATACATCATTCAAAGCTGAATAAATAGGCTTTCCATTAATGTATGGTTTGTTAAGATAGGACCATATTTGGCCGAGATACAACAACTATTTGAAAATCTGGAATTGAAGGGTGCAAAAAAAATCTAAATAATGAGAAAAATCGCCTTTAAAGTTGTCCAAACAAGCAATGCATTCTTAGCAATGCATATTACTAATCAAAAAAATAAGTTTTGATATATTTACAGTAGGAAATTACAAAATATCTTCATGGAACATGATCTTTACTTAATTCATGATTTTTGGCATAAAAGAAAAAAAACAATAATTTGACCCATACAATGTATTTTTGGCATTGCTTACAAATTACCCCGCGATTAAGGATGCTTTGTGCTCCAGGGTACATTTCAATCTATATGTATAAGACTATATATATATATCTATATATAATATATATCTATATCATCTAAATAATTATATCTAGATATCTCCATTTACACACAACATAATATTACCAAAGTTTTCTATTCATTCTATTTCTTAATATGTCTAGTATTTTGAGTGTTTAGATGTACCTTCCACAGATCTTCTCGTCGATATGAAACACTTCTATGTTGTCCGGCTCTCCACGCATGAAAATACGCAAGACGAACAAGCCAGGGATTGAGCTCATAACCAACTGCTGGAGAAAACCCCTGACAGCGCGCTTCTAACACCTGCACACGATTAAAACAAACACATGAGCACGTTCACTACTGTTCAAAAGTTTGAGGTCGATTTTAAAACACAAAATTAATACTTTTTTTCCAGCAAGGATGCATTAAATTGATCAAAAGTCATGGCAAAGACAATCATATTGTTACCTCCAATTTTCTATGATTATTTGCATTCAACTAATGCTATTCGTTCCACAAAAAAATGAAGCAGCACAACTGTTTTCAACTTTGATAATAATAATACATGTTCCTTGAGCGTCAAATCAGCATATTAGAATGATTTCTGAAGGATCATGTGACACTGAAGACTGGAGTAATAATGATGCTGAAAATTCAGCTTTGCATCACAGAAATAAATTATATTGTAAAATATATTAAAATACAAAATAATCATTTAAATTGCAATAATATTCCACAATATTACGGTGGTTACGGTATTTGATTGAACAAATAAATGCAGCCTTGGTGAGCATAGTAGTTTCCTACAAAGCATTAAAAAATGAAAAAGTAAGAGGATCACTCACAATCCTGCCGTCACCTGAGCCCAGGTCAGCGATGCCTCCAGATCGGCCCTTCAGGAGAGTCATGACGTTACTCACCTGAGTTCTGCTCGCTGGCATATAAGGCACCTGGAACACAGCAGCAGTCATAGGCTGATAAATCACTCCTCAAGAGCAGCATTAAGACAGACACACTCCTCAAATCTCACCTGTAATCTGAGTGGCACTCGGCGAAACCCCGGCATGAGGATTCCTGCCCAGACGGCATAGACCGCCAAACCCGTGCCCGCCGTCAGCTGCAGGACCTGCCAGCCGCCCAGTCGCCTCTCTTTGAACTGCGAAAGGACTTCCTCTTGTATGTCGTCTTCCATGGCTATAGAAATAAAAACTGTATGACCACCATATCATATTTTATGTTTACACAGCCCTGAAACTTCTGATTTGCAAAACGGCCTAAAATTACCTAATTTAATGAGTTAAAGAATATTAATAAATCTTTACACCACACACAGTGTTTTCAACAGAATAAGAATGAAGATTTGAAGTATGACAAAAAGAAGTAGTCAAAATGTATCATAACTTACAACCTGCAAATTAGTGGAAAAAGTGGAAATCAGGATTAGGCATAAAATAATGTCTTCAGAATCATTCATACATGTGGAAATTGGCTGAGAATTGAACAAAAAGTTGTAATCTGGCTCAAACGATGACAGGAATCATGTCTTCATGCCACATGTTTTCTGCTGATTAAGGGATTTATCATTTATTATCGTCTTCTTCACCTTACAAATGACTGTTGAAAGCAAAAATGCTACAAAATGCATCGTATTTTGTGAGAAAGTGTGATATGTTCAAGCAAAACAGGCACTATTTTTTGGAATCAGCACCCCGGAATTAGTAAGAAACAAGTATTATGTGTTATATATTGTCATATTGCATACACGTACCTGAATACTGGATTGATACCAGTTTCCTGAAAAGTGGCTTTAGTGGTTTAAGCTACAGGCTTGGACCTGAAGGTAGCAGGGCAAAGACATTCACTTTAATTTAGTTTCTTTTTGCGCGATGAGGTTAAATCGCAGACTTTAAGGGTATTTAATTACAGGAATGACATAATTTATCATTCATTTTAGAGGAACAAAGAGGACTTGAACCATTTGGCAGCTCGGTTCTTTTAGATATGTGTTTGTGTGTGTTGCTGGTGGCACTCGACACGAGGACCAATGCATGAACTATATCAGAGACAAATATTGTGCCATTATCAGCACAACTGGTACTGGTTCGCAGTTTTATGTTTTTACAGAGGAGATATAGGGTATTCTGTAACTTATTTACTTGGGCTTATCATGCTATGAAGTTATAATATACTTATAGATTGTGTTTGAGGTTTTGCAATGGGATATGGACAATGTGGGCATAATTCACATTTAGTTATGTAACACCTGGGTGTATTTATCTCTTTTACACCAACAAAATCATTTCCAATAAAGGCATCTTTTGACATGTATTTTATTGACACGTCTTCTCAGTTGCACAGTAAACCCAAATGTTAATATAGTTGACGTTTTCCACATATATTTAATTATGGCTTCATACTGATCAGACTCTGTGCCAAAAAAATCGCACAATTCATAAATATAAACAAACATTTGTCAAGTAAAGAAACATTCACACCTCTGGAGCTCAATAACCTTAGTTTTTATAAATATTTATAACACAGACAGAAAGTCATGCACTGAACGTGTTAAACTCATTCTGTTTTTTAAAAAAGAGATGCGGGGAAAAAATATACAACCTTCGCACAAACATGCCAAAACAACCAACTAACCTTCACTGTAAGCGGCATGAACATTCCTACAACTAAACAACACAGCGCAGGACGACAACTTCCTGTTTGGGATTTTTCAAAATACAGGTCCGTCGCCTGAAAGCATATTTATATAAAACTGTATGTAAAAAAATCTGTCTACTCACGGGTTATATTCATAGGTTATTTATTTCTTTATTTATCCCAAAATATCACATAAAATAAATATTTGATCTTTTTTGCTCATTTAAACATTTCTTCAAGCTAATTGGAATGGCCCTTTTCTTTATTTAAACATAAAATCAAGTAATTATTTTACACTATCTGGCATAAAAATCTTGCTATATTATGACATGTTTCTTGATGTAGCCTGAACTGTTTGGCTGAACAAGTCACATATTTTACTGACGCTTTATCTACCCGAGGCCATGAATAATAATGAGTGAAATGATTACTCCATCTGTCCAGATGATGGCGCTCTCATAAAGATGGGGAACTGAGGGAGAGAAAATAACATCTGACCAGACTGGCATTGACCATTTATTTTCATTTCAAACTTCAAAGCTTATTTCAAACCAAGCATCATACAAAGAATGTTACATCAGTCAAGACTTCAAACAGCTGTTGCATGAATTTGTCTGGGGGGAAAAACCACACGATTATATAAAGTATATGAAGTATATGTTCTGATTCACAAATCGCATTTACATGCAAAATAACAATTTATGCTTATTATTTGCATGCTAAAAACACACACACACACACACACACTTGTGGGTAGGCCTATTTGCAATCAAATCGATGTTTACAGGATTTACATGCACATTATAAGCTCTTGTGAATTAGCAAAAGAGGAAAAAAGTAAACATTAAATATGCAATTACAAAAATACCATACATAGAAATGTTGAAATGGGGGGGGGGGAACTTGGGTTTTTTTCAGTTTAAGTCACAATGGCCATGTATTTACCACGGTTATATCTCTAATATTACATGATTAATATTTGTGATGTGATCTATTATACATTTTTGTTAACATTTCTAAATCATTTGTGCATACAGAAATGTCAAACTCCTTCACTATACAAACAACCCATTGGTCCTTTCATAAGCAGTATGCCCCATACAGTCAGTTTATGACTAAGTCTGTAATTTCTTGTAATATGAAACATTGTAAATCCCAGAATGTGCCCTGTAGTAAAGGAACAGTTTACCTAAAAATGAAAATTTGCTGAAAATGTACTCACCCTCAGGCCATTCAAGATCAGATTTGGAGAAATGTAGCATTACATGACTTGCTCACCAGTGGATGCTCTGCAGTGAATGGGTGCCGTCAGAATGAGAGTCCAAACAGCTGATAAAAACTTCACAGTAATCCTCACCACTCCAGTCATTAACATTTTGTGAAGCAAAAAGCTGCATGTTTGTAAGAAACAAAACCATCATTAAAAGATTTTAACGTTAAAACCGTCGCTTCTGGCCAAAATACAAGCCCATAGCTTCCTCCAGTGAAAAAGTTCATCCCCTGTTGTGTTTTCAAATCAAAATAAACGGTGGTAAACGGTGCTTGATCTGTGCGTTTCTCTCCTGATTCAGACGAGATGACTTTTTCACTGGAGAAAGCAATGTTATGGATAGAGGGCTTGTATTTTAGCCAGAAGTAATGGTTTGAAGATACAATTATGTATTTGTTTCTAAACGCACAGCTTTTCTCGTCACAAGATGTTAGCTGATGGACTGGAGTGGTGTGGATTACTTGTGATGTTTTTATCAGCTGTTTGGACTCTCATTCTGACGGCACCCATTCACTGCAGAGGATCCATTGGTGAACAAGTGATGTAACGCTACATTTCTCCAAATCTGTTCAGACAAAGAAAAAATGTTTCGGATGTCCTGAGGGTGAGTACATTTTCAGCGAATGTTAATTTTTGTGTCAACTGTTCCTTTAAATACCTGACAGGCTCATCTCTGGTTTGAGCAGGCTACTATTAGAAAAGCATCATGATTATGTCTCCTGATCCAGTAAGCTGATCAGCTGCCTCTTCTGACTTACTGTATAGTCTGTTAAGTACCAGGACCTCTTCTGGCTCTCCTCTGAGCCCACACTGATTTACCTGGGACTTTTGCAGAGCTTTTCACTGGCATCTGATGTGGCCTTATCCTGACAGGGAGTCTTGGTGGCATCCAATTTTTTGGCCTGGGAAATTTTCCTGCTTGGATCTCATCCACAAAGCTTTCTACCTTGTCAAACTTGTTGGTCAGCTCCGCCAGGTTCTCCTTAAGAGCGTTGAACTGCTTATAAAGATCTCCCACCGCGTCCGACAGGGGCTGGATCCTGTGCATAAAACATAAAATATACACATAAAAAACATGCGGGTCATAAGTTTGTCCTAAAACTCTAAAGCCAAGTATTAAATGTGGGCACTTAACTAGTCCTGCAGAAATAATTCTTCAAATCATGTGGTTGGCAAGAGGAGAGGTCATAACTTTAGAGTACTTTACTTTTAAGTGCTTTTTAGAGTACTTTTATGAGACTTTAGAGTAGATTCGTTTGATTCGGGCCAGTAATTAACCACCAAGCAATAAGTAAAACATTATTACTGGAGAAGGCTTTACAAATAAATATTATTATTATTTCATTATCTTTACTTCAAAATGTCATGTTTTATTCAGTGTGTTACTTGGCATGTAATTATTTGTGTAATTCACTATCACTATCTAATTATACATCAATAAAATCAATAAATTCAATGTAAATTCAAAGTAAACAGACACCAATTTTCTTTCAGTTTAGATGAATCCTGAAAAAGTTAAAAGGTAATTAAAATAATAATAATTTCTATTAAATTCTATTAATGTCTATTTCAATTTTTCTATTATGTCTTTGCCGTTTTAATGAATTTTATTTCAGTTTTAGCTATTCTAGTACATCAAGTTAAACTAAATAAAATTATGAGATACTGTATGTTGCCTTATATGTGTCCCAACTACCTGAAATAAAATATATTTTTATATATTTTATTTCAGCTAAAGTTTACTTTATTTCAATTGAAAATTCAGTTTTGTTTCATGATTTTAGTTTTAGTTAACTATAATATCCCTGATCCATTCTGGTATTTTACTTCATTTTCTCATTTAAATCTGTAACTCAAGATTTCATTATAATAGTATAGTATAGTATATAATAGTATAGTGGCAATTAAGAGTTGTAAAAACCACAACCCTCATATGAAATAAATGTTAACAACCCATTACTCTGATGTTCTGAGATGGATAAACAACATTTTCTGAACATTTTCGCTGATAAAAAAAGTCCTGAAGTCCAGAAAAGTTAAAAGGGTAATTAAAAAAATGAAAAAGCAATATCTTAAAAAATTTACTTTATATGTCCATATACATTTTCAAATCAAATTCACGAAAATGTCAACAACCCATGGCTAGAATCTACATTGTAATCGTCGTTTTATTTCAAACAGTATAGCGTATGGATAAGACGACAGGACCTGGATTAAACCCCAGTGACACATTTTGCTGGCACAGAGGTCGGGTAATAAAAGTAAATGATGGTTTGTAGCAGTACTAGTTAGAAATGAGGTCGTAATTATGCACAAGAAACCTTTTATGCATGATTAACAGGGCTTGAAGCTGCTGAGCAGATTTTAGGCTTGGGATCAAAGGTCCTGCATCTTGGAGAAAGCACATATTGTGCAGATTAAGTGGTTTATTTTAGTCAAAGCATATTTTGCATTAATAATCATTTCCTTTTTGCCATATGATCCCAATTTTCTCCGGTTGCTGCGAAAAAAAGTCACAAAGAAAATGTCCAGACGGCCTGAGGCTGGAGTGGACTGCAAAATGCGTGCCATGGACAGACCAGACAACGTTTTATGAAACCAAACACCTTCAAAAGTCACCACAGCACTTCACAACCCACCTGACATATTCTGGTAAGATGGACGCGTGATCATTGACCAGCATGTCCTTCACCTGGTACATGATGGCGTATTTCCAGTTGTCCAGAACCTGTGTCAGGTTTGAACAGCTCCTGCTATTTGGCTTGTCTGTGAAAAGTGAAAAAAATTTTTGCCATTAGATGCATGTCCCTGAGTTTTTTTCCCACTTAATTTAATTTATTCATATACTTTTTAGCACTAGATTTTACATCATTTCAGTCAGTGACAGGTCGAATGTTCAATAAAGTTGAACGTTCGACCAACAAACACACAACTGGAAGCACATTCAGGCAAGTACAATTTAAGATGATTTTTATTTTCTCAAAGGCCCCTTCTTAACATATTTGCACTGTTTACAAAATAACAATAGGCGCTTTCAATTAATTTAGGGCACTTATTGGAGTCCCATAATTTTTTCCCTAATGTAATAAAGGTACTGCATGTGCCAAAATCAAATATTCAACTCAACTGCCAAAGTTAATATAATAAAAATGATCAAACATTAATAAACACGGCTAAACACATATATTATTCTTTAAAGAATGAGAAGTACAAGCTCATCCATTGCTACAAACCAAAAAACTAGCAACCTGTGTTCTTTTATGATTATTTTCAATTAATTAATATCATTATTTTTACATTTTGTTTTAATTTTAGTTGTTTTATTAATATGTTTTAGTATTGGCTCTATATAATAAACCTGTTCCATTCTGGCTTTTTTTTTTTAAATCACTAACTTAGCATTGTATTAATGTGTTTATTTAATTCTTATTGCTAGAAAAAAACTCACAAATCAGAATTTTAAACTATATTCATATTTTCAAAACAAATCTGTAAAAATAGGGCAAATTAAAAATTAAGGAATTATTTGAATTTCATTGTATTGTGTGTGTGTGTGTGTGTGTGTGTGTATATATATATAGATAATATAGATATATATATTTTGCACACCATCCTGAGCGGGATAAACATTATTTTCTGAAAGTTTAGCATCTTTCACTGATTACATGAAGCATTTTGGGATCTATTTTGCACCCTGTTGGTAAAAATACTTTATCCTCTAAAGTATTTTGGAGATATTGTACAAACACTTGCAGTATATCCTCACAACTTCTCTTTAAGAGTGAAATGTTAGATAAGTCGGTATTTTTCTTACAGTTCCTCACATCACCTGTGCCAACTAATAGAAAACACCAGTATAAATTTTGAGAGATTTTACCTCGGTTGTCCCACTCGGACATGTCCTGGGTCCATTTCTTCTCTGCGGCACACAGACAGACCAGAGACAGCAGGTTCAGAGCGCTCCTCATTCTCATCCTCATCCTCCTCAGAGAAACAACAGTGATGTCATTCATGATGGATACAAACCTACAGCATTTACTGCAGACACATGGTCTGACATTTATAAGAGTTTATGACTTTCAGCATATGCTTCACACATTCACAAACACTTCAGAGGTGGAATGAGTTAAATCAAATCTGATGAAGGGCTTCATTGGCTGGTCTGGTAAACAGACTGTTGACGGACACGCTGCAAGAGAGTGCAGGGTAAATGTCGAGCAGCTGCAGAAAACACAGAGTATCTGCAAAGACTAAAAATGCTCCAAACAAGATCTCACTGGAATAGTTAAAGGTCAGATGGTGCGCTGGAATAATATTTGAGTTGTGGTCCAGGGTAAATACCTCAGTTCCTGTGCTGGAGGTTTGTTCCAGTGGTCAGCGGAGACTCTTGCATGAAATAATCCCTGTTATTGTGGTTCAAGTGAAAGAACATAAGTGCGTCTGCTGTCTTATAGCAATAAACCACAGTCCAAAATCCTTCCCTCAACCTGTTCCCACCCCCTCAACAGAGACAAACAGCACAGACACATGACATCACTGCTCACATAGAAAAAAAGAGATCATATCTTAATTGTTTCTACACAGCAAAGACATTATGGAGACTTTTACTCGCGTCTCCTGCTTCTCAGATGTTTCTCCTGAGAAAAAGAGAATAAAAAAAAGAATAGAATGTCTTCTCTAGAGTTTCAGAAGAGATTGCAATAATGTCTCAAACTCTGCTCAGCATTGCCAAGATGCCAACATCTGCAACCAAAAGTCAGATCTCAGTATGAATTAAGACATTTCTCAAGACATTCTTGCAAGACCAAATGCTCTGAACTGCCATCCACATTCATTTTACAGCTCCATACTCTTACTGTATGTCATTTGTGTGTATGTTATGTAC
This sequence comes from Sinocyclocheilus anophthalmus, assembly GCA_018155175.1. NCBI lineage: Eukaryota > Metazoa > Chordata > Actinopteri > Cypriniformes > Cyprinidae > Sinocyclocheilus > Sinocyclocheilus anophthalmus. Next base: position 82,483 of record JADLZN010011133.1, on the reverse strand, counting down.
AGTATATAGAATGATAGGAGAAACATCTAATCCAAACTTAATTTAAGTCTCAAGAGTAAAAAAAAAAAATTATATGGTTTCACTATTTGTTAAAATACTCATTGTTCTAGCTCATATTTTAGACAATGTTTGTAAGTATCACGGTTTATTATTATATGTTTTCAACATTAGTAATAAGAAACAATTATACTTGAGCAGCAAATCAGCATATTAGCATGATTTCTGAAGGATCATGTGACACTCAAGACTGGAGTAATGATGCTGATAATTCAGCTTTACCATCGCAGGAATAAATTACATCTTAAAATATATTAAAATAGAAAACAGTTATTTTAAATTGAAATAATATTTCACAATATTACTGTTTGACTGCATTTTTGATCAAATAAATGCAACCTTGGTGAGCAAAAAAAAGACTTCTTTCAAAAACATTAAAAGACAAGTCGATTTGTACATTTTCTGAAGAAAAAAAATTGGTGTTTCAAAGAAGCTACTAAGATGTTTCAATGTTGTTAGTGCACTTCAGTGAGGTTGCCAGGGTATTCTGACAGGTTGCTACAAGTCATTTAGTAGATGATCACTGGCCAAATTCTGGTCTCTTGCAATCTGAATCTCCGTTTAAACAATTAACCATCCTCTTTGCAGATGATTTCTTTAAATCACAAATTGCTTCTCTTTACAGCTAAGGAGCTCACATTTACTCTGCTCTGGACAGATGCTAATCACACAGAAAGCTGAGGATCACCCTCGTCCAGATATAGCTTCCAGTCACTGTGACTGAAGGGACGAGTAGTTATCAGCGTAACTCCTGCCGCATCACTTCCAGGTCAAGGATCAGCTCCAGCGGACAAGTGTTTGATGTCACAGCAAATGTCTGCTCAACATCTGGACCTGACCGAGTCAGAGATGGAGGAGACACCAACACACAAGCTAAAGCTGCATTCGCAGACTCTTGTAAAATATAACATCTTCAGCAGGCTGTAATAGGGAAGGATAAAATATTGCGTCATTATCTGGCCTGGCGAAAAAGTATGCTGGGGAGGAAAAGGAAAAACACGCTTTAACAGCAGATGATCCGTTTATTATAGGATTATAGCGGCTTTTTGCGTCTTTGATATCAGCTATCCTTCTTCAGTGTGTTCAGCATTTCATCTTCAATCATATAACAATGCTTTCACATATGTTTATATATGAAAAACCTGTCAAATTACACATTCAGACTGTTAAGCCTAGTACTATCACTCACGGTTATCTAATGCTAAGTAATACAGTTAAAGAGACAGTTCACCCAAAATGGAGGTTCTGTCATTATTTACTCAACTTTATGTCATTTCAGATCTGTATGACTGACTTTCTACTGTAGAAAGAACATATTTCGAAAAATGCCTTAGTGTTATTTGTGCACACTATTAAACTATAATACATCAGTGTTGTTTTGGACCCCTTTAACTTTCATTATAAACAGTTGCAACGATCCCTTTAAAGGAATAGTTCACTTAAAAATTTAATTTGCTGAAATGTACTCACCCTCAGGCCATCCAAAATGCAGTTTTCACTTCTCAAGATGTTAATTGATGGACTGTACTTGTGGATAATTGTGATGTTTTTATCAGCTGTTTGGACTTCGCATTTGAAGACCACCACCACATCACTGCAAGGATCATTAGGAGCAAGTTAATGCTAAATTTCTTCAAATCTGTTCTGATGAAGAAACAAACTCATCTACATCTTGGATGTGCCGAGAGCAAAATTTCAGCAAATTTAAATTTTTGGGTGAACTATTCCAAAAAGAATGTAAATCGATCGTTGTGCCACCATTTGTGTTGTTCAGACTATATTTTAAAAAATACATTTAAAATGTATGGTAAAAATTTTTTATATATCATAATTATATATATTTTTTTAAAAGAAAACTGTAGGATCGTAGTAAAGCAATTCCCATTAGATCCATAAGGATTTCCAGAAGTTACAGAGTTACAAACAGTTCCTTATGTGCCTTGTGGGTGTTTTTGATGGGAGTAGTCTTAATCCCAAAAGCCGTGAGAATTTACCCTTATTATGTGCAAAATTCATGTGACATTACTTAACTGTTTTCAAACGAGAAGCAAAAATAGTTCATAGACCCTTATGAGGATGTGAATGTTCTTCATTGAACTTTTGAGCTTTCTTACATAAACTGCATGTTCTGAAAGTGTGCAGACACTCTCTGGCCAAAACGATTCCCCAGAGTCATGAGAGCATTACGTAATTCAGAATTTGAAACAAATAACAGCTTGGCTTTGCCTCTTTCCGTATCAGTAGAAATGCATTCATCAGCATGACAACATGCCTGACCAAGAACTACAATAAAAAAGCCTACTGCTTGTTCCCAGAATAAATCACAAATTATACATCTTCAGTCTTTGTGAGAAGCCCGAGGCGTGACGAACCGTCAGAGGTCCAAACAGCTTTGATTGATTTTGTAAAAAACTTAAAGGCCATAGAATAAACTAGGATTTGCTCAAAACCATGGAAACAAGGCCATGGCCAGGGGGCATCTTCTAGGCCCTTTCTCCGCCTCTCTGATGAGTTTTTTGGCTAGCTTACAGTACGCTTACCCTTCTGATTTCTAACGATCGTGCTGTAGGTCGAGCCCCTCTCTTGGCTGAGAGCTGGGTGTTATGCTCCCTAAGCTAGGTAACTTACTGCTAGCCATTCCAGCATTATACCTTAGATCGAGTTGATGACTTCTCAAACATAGTGTTTTGGGATGCACCATTTCCATCTATGGGCGCTCTTTCAGAGTACCACGAGAATGCCTTAGAATGGTATTGTTTAAAATCCATGTTATGGTAAGTGAAGTCTTTGTACACTTTCTAAAATCCACACTGTGGTAAGTTCGCACGCTAGTACCCTGCGTTCTTTCTAGAATCCTGTATGGTAAGAGCTATGCATGGCAGCTTCGTGCTCTTTCTGAGTGGTTTAAAATCCTGGTTCCGCCTTGGGCATCACTCCTCCTATGTATCATCTGGATACCTACTTAACAGGGTGTTGCTACTAGGGGTCTGTTGAGAAAATTCCTTTCAGAGCTTATGCAAGAGCAAGCGGTAGCCCTGTGTGACAGGCCAAGACTTAGTATGATTCTAGGCTCTTGGTCGTATTCCCTTAAAGGAATCTATTCCTGATTCCAAACCTTGAGCTCTACCCCGGGCCCAGGAGTTCTGGCCCTAACAGGTAAGTTTTTGTGGTATGTAGCCTAGGCCTTTGGCCGTAGGGAATAACGTCACTGACAGCCGTCTTAACGTCCCAGGGGCAACTCCCATGGCTATGGTACAATTGGTACTTAGTGCTCGCCATGGTTCCGGCATGGTGGCATGGGTATACCATTCCTCATAGCGACCCTAGAGGACGCAGTTCGAAGTTCCCTTGAAAGGGAAGTCTCAGGTTACTATGTAACCATGGTTCCCTGAGTAGGGGAACGAGACACTGCATCCTCTTGGTTTTTTGCCATGCTTCGGATGCAAGCATCAGACGAAGAAGTGGATGTTCTCCCGGCGCCTATTTATACTATAGTCACACCGGTAGTGACGTCATGGCTGTTGCTGGCCAACATGTTGTTGATGTTTTTTCAATGTATGCTTCAGACACGGTTCACGACGAAGCGTTCCCCATAGCGACCCCTAGAGGACGCAGTGTCTCGTTCCCTACTCAGGGAACCATGGTTACATAAGTAACCTGAGACGTTATTAGGGGTGGTTGCGAGGTTGTTACTTTGGGAACTTGTTTCTGCCACCAAAAAAATAAATAAAATAAAAGGGAATGGACGTTTTATCTCGAATCGAGTTTACCCTTTAGTAAATAAACAAACAAACAAGTAAATAAAATGGTAGTTGCGACTTATCTCATAATTGCGAGAAAAAGTAATAATTGTGAGTTTACACCTCGCAAAAAAGGTAATTAGCTATTACGTCTTTTCTTAGAATTGCAAAATTATATCTCACAATTTGAGTTTATATCTCGTTATTTGAGTATATACAGTGGAGATAAACATTAGAGAACAATCTATAAATACTTTTTTTTCTGAAATATTGTTAATCTCCATCACTCAAAATTTGAAGGAATATTAGATATATTACTGTTCTACTAACATGTTTGACAAAATAACCAAGGAATTTCAATAAAAACCTTTATTTTGTAAAAAAAAAACAATTAACAAAATTAGAGAACAGTAACCACTGTTGCACGAAAGAAGATTACAACTAAAACTTTGAAGGGTTACAGCTGTCAGAAATTAGTAGGAAGTGTAGAGGCTCCTGCTTTGAATGACTTCAGCACATCTGTGCCCGCAGGACATCACTAGTTTCTCACACTGCTCTGGGGTGATCTTAGTCCACTCTTCTTCCACAGTTTGGTGACTGCAGTGGGTTTCTTAGCCATAACTTTGTCGCCAAGGATTTTCCAGAGATTTTCAGTTGGGTTTAGATCAGGACTCTGGGCTGGCCATTTCATTATTTCAATGTTTTCAGCTTCAAGGAACTGTTTTACCCCTTCTGCTGTGTGATGGGAGCATTGTCTTGCATGAAAATTACAGGCTGATTGGGAGATGCTTGCAGGGAAGGAACTGCATGTTGCCGCAGGAGGTTCTTATATATATTTGCATTCACCTGCCATGTAGCTGTACAAGAGGCCCAACTCCTGCTGCAGAAAATATCCCCCAAACCATGACACTTCCTCCTCCACCTTTTCACTGACTTTACACACTTAAGCTTCAGTCTTTCCCCAGTTTGATGCCAAACAAAATGTTTCCCATCTGACCCAAATAAATTAAACTTGCTCTCATCACTAAAGTACAGTGGCCGAGAGAGCTCAATGCGCTGCAAGTGAAAAAACACATGACGAAACGTGCAGCAAAAACAAAAATGCACTGCAAATACTCACAACACAAACAAATAAAGAAATACGCAACAAAAACAGAAACGTGCTGCAAATACTCACAACACAAACAAATAAAGAAATGCGCTGCAAATACTCACAACACAAACAAATAAAGAAATGTGCTGCAAATACTCACAACACAAACAAATAAAGAAACGCTGCAAAAACAAAAACGCGCTGCAAAAACAACACAAACAAATAAAGAAATGCGCTGCAAAAACAGAAACACACTGCAAATAGACACAGACCACATCAGAGATGTTTAAGGGAACCGCAAAGTGACAAACATGGCTGGGACATGCTTATCGATGTCTACTCTGACTACTTTTTTGTGGATATTATTATAAGCTGACGAAATACACAATTACTGTAACTGTGAAAGGTTATGTAAGCTGGCTTTTACAACTTACCTTACAAAAATTAACCATAGCCTACTATTAAAAATAATTATTTGATAAACACATTTATTATATAAGAAAAATTAAAACAAAAAAATGGTTACTGTAACCATGCACAAATTAACCATGTGTTTACTACACTAACCGTTTTAACCATGGTATTTGTACAATTGTGGTTATACAAATGGTAATCAATAGGGAAAAAAAAAAAAAAACATGGTTGATTTTCGTTTTGTTGGGGTAATTTTGTTGTGGAATGTGCTTCTTGCCAGTTTCTGTATTTGTTTGTGTTGTGAGTATTTGCAGAGCGTTTCTGTTTCTGCTTGTGTTGTGAGCATTTGCAGCATGTTTCTTTATTTGTTTGTGTTGTGAGTCTTTGCAGCGTGTTTTTGTATTTGGTTGTGTTGCGAGTATTTGCAGCATGTTCTGTCAATCTGATGAAGATGTTTTCTTAATTTGCTGGTGCTTTTTCTATTTGCATGTGTTTTCTGAAGTTGCAGTTGTTGAGCTCTCTCGGCCACCGTAGAAAAAAGTCAGAATTGTAATATAAAAAGTTGAAATTATCTTTTTCATTTTTGATCGTGTGGTGGAAACAGGCTTCCATAGGTTATTTACTGAACAAAGCCCACCATGAACAAGTGTTTTTGATATTCTGGTCCGTAAATATGTCTCAGGTTCATGTCAGTTTTTTTTCCAGAGATTTCTTCCTAAGTTTGGGCTGGAATAACAATATGCATGAGGAATGATAATCTTAAAATACATTAATACTGTCTCCTCTTGATTGAAAGGTATCACTATTGCTCAAACACATGGAAATATCCTCAAACCCTTCAGAAAAGTTTCAGTGATTGAGTCATTTTGGCTGGATAAGTAAAGTGTTATGGACAGATAAAATGATCTTTGCTACATATAGACCAGAAAAGAGAATAAGATTCATGATGCAGAGCACATACAGCTGTCACAGCGGCGTCCACAAATCCCACAGCTATTACAAATTACATAAACTGAACAAGAGTGCAATGTAGCTTTCAGGTTTTCCCCTAAACAAAAACTTTAATCTCATAAATTTGGCCAAAGAACTATCAAAAGGCAAGTATTTGTGCACACATCAGTGAGATAATTCAATACTAAAAACATGACTGAAGATGAAATGACGAACATGGGCTTGCAAACCCCCTCAGATTCATCCAAGGTTATACCTGAGAAATGTATAAAACAGAAAGTGAGATGTAGAGTTGAATTTCCACCTGTGTTGAAAAGAGATCCTCTATAAACAAACAGGCACTGCTAATCCAATCGAAACCGGTCAGTGTGAGAATGCAGGAGAGACCAGCATCTTCTGGGCTGATTGCATTTAGGAAAAAAACTGGATGGCCAAAAACGCAGTACTTCTGTAACAAAGGAATGAGATTTATGAAAAGTGTGTAGTTTTAATTGTTATAGATGAGCTCAAATTGCATTACAGGGGTGAAGAAAATGCAGGAAAAATCTCCTTTGAAGACTACAAATTTGTTTGCAAGCACATAAATTGCTAATATTTCAGCATATTATAGTGAATGTTTTGCCAGTGACCAAATAAATAGAGGGATATATTTAATTTTATAATGTAAATATAATTTACTATGTTACAGTAATAAGAATCTAACCACAATCAGAATTGAGAATAATGGGAATTAAAATGCTTAGATGCATGCATGCATAAACAAATAAATGAGTGAATGCATGCATAAATAAATAAAAAGCATGCATGCATAAAGAGTTTCATGGAAGTCTAGGATTTATGCTTTATAAATAAATGCACACATAAATGCATGCATAAAATCCATGCATGTGTGTGTGAATGAATGAATAAATAAATAAAGTAATTAATTAATTAATAAAAGTTAGTTTAATATAAGTCTTTGTGCTTCATTTTCTGTTTTTAAATCATTTTTTCGTGAGATTGTTGGGGTGAAAAATGCCGTGCACATGTTTTCATGAGATTCATTTTCAAACGTTATGGGCTTATGCTATCGTGGACATTCTGGTTATAAATTCCTCCCGGAGGTCTCAACCTGTCTGGGCAAAAGGCATCAGTACAGCTCATGGATGTACTTTTACATGAAAAAGTCTGACAACAAAGCCACAGAGGAAGCACAAATGGGAATAGGAAGGAAGCAAGAGATTAATGCTTATTCCATTTTAAATGAGACTTTGGCTGCTCTGCCTCAAAACGCCTGACATCCGTAAACTCCAAAAACAATCTGCAATTATAGTTGAAGTCAAATATGTTGCCCAGCAATTGCAGAACACTGTCCAAATGATTAGGGTAAAAACAGAATGAGCAGGTTAATGCTCCACCTCTGACCCAGCAGAACCTCAGGATCCTGAATCTGGGCTCAGGTCCTGGACTAATCAACAGCCATAAGCTCTGATCCAATGCACAGGCCCGGCCAGCAGCGCTCTGCAGAACGGGCCAGCGTGGATTTATGGAAATAATGACACCACACTGAGCCCCTGGTGCCAGAATGAAAAATCTGGCCCACTCGCTCTGTTTTTAATGATTTCTCGCTCTCTTTCTCGCCTTGTGCCATTCTCTGGTTACACAGAGCTGCAGCTGTGACGGTAATGCCAGTCCTAAAATGCAAATTTGAAAACAATAGGTTATACATATATTTTTAAATTAGTTTTATAAATATTTTAAATGATAAAAAGTTAAATTACACGAAGTTAAATATACACATTTAAAATGTGTAGCATATAAAATATAAAAATAGAAAATATATATAAAAACAATGACTTGGTCTTTTAAACATCATATTTAAGTTAGTGACATTGACCACATGGTTCAAACAGAAGTACGTCTTTAACAGTAATGCATTGTTTATACTTGTATTCATGCTCAAATCTGTTATGGAGGAAAAAATCATAGTGATACATTTTGTTGCAGAAAAAATATTATTCTTGCACAAACAAACAAGAATAGGACTGTACATTTGAGGACATGACAACAATGTTTGAAAATAAAGGTCATCGGTGATTAATACCCCCCCACCCCCCCCCCCCAATTATACGGCATTTTACGCAAGTCACAGTGAAACCACGATATACTCCAGTTTAGTCTGTATTCAAATTATAAGTATATACATAATAAACTTACTGTGACGGGGTTGAATAAAATGTAGCACTTTAGGTTTTGATTTAGCAACAATAACTAACTGTTCTGTTTAAGAATCAGCCACTGAAAAATAAAAAACATAATTATTGTCCATTAAATGACAAAATGATAATAAATAGTGTCCATACATAACTTTTTTTTCTGGAGAGGATTTCTAAATTGCCTAAAAAGTCTGGGTTTTGTTTTCCTATTGACTTGCTCTTTACAGTCCTTATAAGCGATGTGTGTGTATTTGCATTGCTTTGACCGTTCTCTGTAGATCCTGCCTTCTCGCACGCCATGTCTGGTTGATTATATAAAATGCCTGCACGCTATTGGTCAAAGTATTTTTCAGTCATTACCTTCATTAAGTATGAAAGCAATAGGAAAACAAAGCCAAAACCTGGACATTTTAGGCAGTTTAGTCCGGGAAAAAGATGACGTATGGTCACCCTAAAATAAATGCACATGCCACATCTCTTAGAGAACAAGGACAGCATAGAGAAAACACAGAGTTTGGCCTGATTTCATCAGTTTTTCAGCATGACTCATTGATTCCTATTAGCAATGATGATAACCAGTTTCACTGGGCACTGTTTTTCACTCTACATATGCGTAAGTGATGTAGCAGGTGGTTTTATTATCTGAACATGTGATTTTTCAGTCACCATCTTTAGAAAATACATAAATAAATAAAGGTAGGAAACTTGCACACTGCAATCAGAGAATATTTTCATGCATGTGGCAAGCTGGTGAAAAAAGAGGAGCAAACAATAAATTTTCATGGAAATCCTTTTGAATGCCAGAAAGCGAGAAGAAACAAGAGAAATAATAAACTTTACACACCTTTAGTGTCAGATATACTGAATTTCATTTCAAAATTTTTTATTATGTCTGGCTCTTTAGTGTCTAATTTTTCATCTAAAACTTTCCCAGTGATATACTTCTAAATCAGCATCAAAGCAACCGCAGAGCTGAGGTGATGCATATGTTTTCATAAATTTACAGCCTGCACCATTGAATATGGGTTAACGTGTTCAGATTGGCACACGACTTTCAACCCATCGCCAGATTTAACAGGTGCATTTCATTTATCAACATTGCAATGAAGGAAAAATGATAGATTTCCACAAAAATACCAGACTAGCAGTTATTCTGTCTGAGCGATTATCAGTTTGAACTGATCGACAAAATGTCCAGAGAAAGAATAATACATTTTGAGGAGTGAAATATGAAATATAGACTATGGTTCAGATCCTCCAGATGGTTTGCTGTGCAAAAGTTTGCAGACAAGTCTCTATTATCTCTAGATCCAGTTTATCATCATCATTATTATTATTATTATTATTTATATTATATTATATATTAATCCTCATTGTTGTTGTTGCTGCTGCAGCACTGAAACTCTTTCATAAATCGGACAAACTCAAAACGCTCATGATTATATATATATTATAATGAGTATAACAAATCATATTATTGTTAGTGTGTATAACTTGGAGGGTTATACAATTTGGAAAAAAAATTGAAATAATATTTAATTATATATACATAATTATTAACAACAACAGCAACGCTATTATTATTATTATTATCATAATGAAAACTGTTTAGTAAATTTGATCTAAACTCGCCATAACTCTACATCCAGTACAGATCCACAACTAAAAGTATGAACAACAGAAATAGTGATGCTTCACAACATTCACAACATTAATTCATTATCAGGACATCTCTAATAACAAATTTAGACTGCAAATTTCATGCAGACATACAGGAGCCCGTTTAAAAAAAGAGCACCAGTAAACCTCCAGAGATGGCGAAGGAAGCAGAGTTTAACGGAGTTTGCACAGACAGCAGTGTCTGTGTGAGTGATATTTTTGGAGTCAGGTGGTGTGAGATGATTTGGCTGTGGATGGAGCCGTGAGAAGGAAAAATCTGCTCCGTTCATTCCTGGAATACCTACTGCGCTGCGCTCTCCTCTCCAAAACGCAGAGCCGAGGCCAAGGTCAGGAGAGGATCCAGGAGCCTGGAGAACGTCTCACAGCGAGCACATCTGTGCAATCAACCGCAGGAAAAATCACCATGAGATGTACGCAGACATCAGGCTCATTTGATGTTTTGTTTAATTCCAGAGGACTGCAAATGTTTTCAGTAGCAGTAAGTTTCCATTTTTCAGTGAACAGCTAGTTTACTGCCATTTTCCAAAGGTTTTTACAGAAAGTCACTGAAGGATAGTATTTTACATTGTGGTTTATTGTAATACTAATCTCAAGGAACACATCCGTTACAAATACTATAATAGTCAAATATATCAAAAATGAATGGTGTCATATTATTGTTACGGTCTGCCTATTGTGTAGGAGCACGGAGCGAGGAGATGCGGAGACATGGGAGAAGCTTAGAAGAGTCTTTAATAAACAAAACCAGGGAAACACACACATAGGACATCGGGCTGACGTATAAGACTGGACACAGGACTCAGGAAAACACAGGGCTTAAATACAGGAACTAAACGAGGGAATTGACAAGAAACACCTGAAATCAATGGACACAATCAAACACTGGAGAAACTGGGTCATGGGGAGCAAAGCACAAGACACGGAACACAGGGGCAGTCCAAGGGCGTGACAATTATTCATGTTGTTTCAAACCCATATGATTTTATTTTTGCTTGAAGCACAAATTGAGACATTTTCTAGAATTTTTTTATGCAGCTCTTTTCTAGCTTTTTTTTTCCAGTGACGATCACATCATGAAATGTTTCCTGTGTTTACTTATTTCAGTATTATTTATATACTTTTATAGTATTTTTTGATATTTAGAACAGTTTATTTTCAATTTCATTTTAGTAATTGTATTTTGTGCTTTTGTAATTTTATTTATATCTGTTTTTAAATACAGCATTTCTATTTAGCTTTAATTTATTTTAAATTCAATTTTAAATTGTATTTGAGTTGTGAAGGCAAACATTTCTAATATGTTAATTTACCTAATATTTATTTCATATTTTAATTTAATGAATTATATTTTTATTATTTTATTTATATTCTATATTATTTGACTTGATTTATTTAGGTTTATTAAATTAACAGAAATATTGAAGGCATTATTTGTAATTTTTAAGTTTTTAATGTTCATTTTCAAATCAATTGTTTTATTTATATTTATTTTATTTATATTAATTTTCATGTATTTATTATTTGAGTTTATTTAACAAAGACATTGTTTATATTTTATTTTATATCTATTTTGTTTCATTTAATGAACAAAAAACATTTAAGTGTAACTTATAACATAAACTAATGCTTAGACTTAGCTTATGTTTTTTTTTTTTTTTTTTTCCTTTATGGCGGGTGGGGAAGCAGTGAAGCATCTTGCTAATGCTTTTAGTCTTCATGTGAGCTGCACACTGTCTGGTTGAGCCTCAGGGCCGGTTCAAACCCTGACCCGCTAATCCTCAGTACTGTGTGACTCTCACATGATGCTGGAATGCTGTGCCGTGGCCCACTCACAATGTGATTCACTGCCTTCACTTCTGTCCTCTCTACCCTTCAGTCGACCAGCATCCCTCCCTGAGAGTCTGGAGCGCAGAAAGAGTCCACTCCCGGTATTTGGGAGGCATGGGGCGTTTTCCGTCTTTTGGGAGATTTCTCTTTTTCTGGGAGCGGAGGAATCCTTCCAGAATTACAGCTAACAAGCTCTTATACCACAGGTAGTGTGTTTCTTTTGTGTATTTTCTTTGATTGATAGTGGGTAAATTTGATACAGTCAATTTAAAGTCATTTTAATACTTTTTAAAGTACTGTACATTAATGTACCTTATGAGTTTAGGGCAGGATTACCTGTAACAAACCATTTAGCGGCAAACGGAGTCGTTTTTGTGAGCAATGATAATGAGAGTTGCAAGAGCGTTTAATTAAACTATTTATCATCATCATTACTACTACTACTATTCTTATTAAATTGATTATTTTGTATGTTATTATTATTTATTTATAATTTTACTATTGTTATTTTATATATAGTATAATATTAATTCATATTATGATAAATTATTTTGATCTGAATAATAATATTAAATAGTTTAACCATTATTTAGTGTTTTTGTTACTTTTGTGGTTTTATAATATACTAATTATATTACTATACTACTACTACTACATTATATTTTAATACAGCATTTCTATTTATATTTATCAGTTATGGTGAGGTAAACATTTAAAAAAAAATTGCATTTTTAAATGTTCATTTTCCATCTAATAGTTTATTTATTGAATATTTATTTAAATTGTTATTATTATTATATTATATTGATGCACTGAAAATTATTTAATATTGGCTCTTGGGGTTTTCAACTGACCAAATTCATTCACTTCTACTTATACCATTAAGGGGGATGTAAATAACGCAGAAGGTACCTCAGCTGTCTCGTATCTGGCAACACACGACAGTTCAGGAAGTCAGACGAGCTCGACTTTATCCAGCCATGAAGAGTCCAGAGCTTCATCAAAGAACGTCTTGTCTTCACGACTCTCAGTCCGTCCAGCTGGCGCGACTATATTCTCAAGTGTGTCTTGGTCACGAGCAACATGCTTTCAACTGTGCTTGGTCTGGTCTCACTAGTCGTCGGCCTCTGGGGCCTGATCAACAAAGAGTCCTTCGCTCAGGAGAAGATCAGCGGTATCAGGACAGACCCCATGCTGCTCTTCACATTCCTGGGTTTCATTCTCGCCCTGCTGAGCCTGATGGGATGCGTGGGGGCGCTGCGGGAGAACATGTGTCTTCTTCGGACCTTCTCGGCCGTTGTCCTTGTCCTGGTGGTGGCTCAGGTTCTGGCGGTGGTCGTGTTGTACAGCCTGCAAGGGCAGATCGAGGATTACTTGCGTTCGGGCATGTTGGCCGCCATGGTGCGGTACCAGAATGACCTGGACCTGAGGTTCATCACTGATGAGATCCAGATGGGCCTGCAGTGCTGCGGGGCCGATACCTACAGAGACTGGGGAATCAATGTGTGAGTGGAAATCGAGATAGGGGCTGACAATCATACAAGTAACTTCATGGGTTTCTAACACTGAAGTAGTCCAAAGTTAAATACACGGATTATACAACCTAATTTGTAATGTAGAGTCTCTCCAGTATTTAATGCTTTCCAGTGGGATCTGGACTCAAAGTTTGGCCTGCTTGTTGTTTTTGATCCTGTTCAGTATAATTCAGTATAATTGTCCCTTTTGTGCTTTCCAATATATTTCATTTTTGTTGTTAAATTATTGCATTATTCTATTATCAAAATCTCTTAAATCTCTTGTTTAAAAATCTCTTAACCTCTCTTATTAAAATCTCAGTGGGTAATTCAAGTAAATATTTTAGGTCATATTTGAGCAACATAGCATCTTCTGGTTCAACTGATGATGTGAGTTTAGGGTAAAATTATCTTTAATACACTATTTAGCATCAAATTGTGTGAAAATGGCACTGAGAGGAGCAAGAGTGTTTGATAAAACTATTTGGAATTAATAATAATAATAATTATTTTCGCAGTGTTTTTTTGGGGTTTTTTTTTTTTTGCTTATATTATTAGATTATTAGTATTACACTAATGGTATTATTTTACAAATTATGAAAAATATTCAATTAGGATAATTTATTTTATGTATTATTATAAATATTAATATTATTAATAATAACACAACAACACAATAACAGTCAATAATATTACTCAGATATTATTATTGTTGTTGTTGTTATTATTCTTAATGAAATTACCAATAGCATGTGTATTTATCATAATTATTATTAAATTATTATATTAGCAGTAAGTACTATTATCACTATTATTATCATCAAAACAAAGGGTTCGGCTGACTGATTCGTTTGGGAATCCCTGTCTTAATACATAAGTTTAGCAAGTATTAACACTTTACACTTGTTGGATAACAAAAAACAAACATGTAGAAACCACACAACAAACATGCTAAACACCAGTCAGAACACCTTAGCAACCAAGTAGCAATGTCTAAGCATGCACCCTAACACTATCAGTTATGCACTACCCACAAATTCCTTCGGAAAATATAAAAAATTACTTATTTTTGCAATAATGTTTAATGTTTTGCAATAATAAATCACACACTTGAACTACCCTGAACTATGAAGGATCACGCCATATGTTGCAAACGCATCTGATTGTGTCTCACTTGTATACATTTCTCTGGCACAGGTATTTCAACTGTTCGGCTCCAGGGGTCCAGGCGTGCGGAGTGCCCCCCTCATGCTGCATAAACCCCCTAGAGAACGGGACGGTGTGGAACAGCCAGTGTGGAGTGGGCGCCCAAAAGCTGGACGAGTTCTCAGCTCAGAGTGTGATCTTCCTGGGCGGCTGTATGGGCAGCATCTCCCGCTTGATTGAGCAGCACAGTGGAGTGATTGTTACAGTAGTCATTATTCTGCTGGGGGTCCAGATACTCACTCTGTTCATAACGGCCCATCTGCTGCAGAAGATACGGTGGAGCAGAGCTCAGCATGCTGTCTACTTACAATCACTGCAATGAATGGATTCAGATGTTTTCAATAACAGGATATTGTGCCATGGGGATTATGAACCAGCCTGTATTTAATGAATTCATTGCATTTGACATCTGGAGATGTTAAGTTGTTTATTCTGGAGACAAACAGTCTAGGAATTTCATGATAGCATGTAAAATTTTTAAGGCATTACAATGATTTAATTGGTTTTCATTGTTTGCAAATGTTTTCATGAAATATCTATTCTTAGTGGGTCAATCTGGTCAAAAGTACAATACTTACAAACCGCAATTTATAACGCAACACAAGGGGCGCAATAGTGAACATTATCAGGTCAACTTCCATTATGTAGATGAAACCGTTTGCAACAAATCTATCTAGAAAAAGTCAACATATCAATAGTTAACGCTAAATGTAGGCCTAAGTGTGAAAGTATCTGATTTCGAGAGTTCGTGTTTATTTTGTACAATACAAAACATTTAAAATGTGTTTACGTGTGGTTTGATTTAATAAAACAATCTTAAATTTATGATTCTATAACCAAGGCTAGCCGAAAGCTTGCTAATGTTTAGAAGAAAACAGCAGGTGCATGCAACGCTTGCGCTAGATCGCGACAGAGCGCATGCGCAAACATAAACAACACCGCTATTTCTTTAGTTACAAAGAGAGATGAGATACTGAAATATTAAGAATGAAAACCTGACATAAAATACTTCTATTACATTCAAAAATTAGTTCAGTCACATTGTCAAACATTATGTTATTTCACCGGTAATGTTTATCGTAACTTACCTGAGCATCGACACATTCGGTTTAATAACGCAGACATTTGAATGTAACTCTATCGCCCTCTTGAGGACTGAGTTTCACTACCAGCAAACTAACGCAAAATAAATGGTCAATTGCTCTCGTCACCATTCACATATTTGCGTAAAGTGACGTAACAATTTATGTTTTATATCCAAATAGGCTGTTCACACAAAACGCGTTTCTGTACTCCACTGCGCGGCTTGACATGTTTGACTGTTGTGCTTGCGTCTCGTGTTTTTTTATTATTTTTTTTAATTATTATTTTGCAGTGTCTTGCACATTATACGGCAAACACACATTCTGTGTGAATGGCCTCAATAACTAAATGTAACCCCCGCGGGTACTACTCGCGTCTGCTCCGAGCGGGACTCGAATCTGGGTCGCCGGCATGGGAGACGGGAGCACTAACAAGGAGGCTAAAGACCACAACCTCTAGCGTCAGTAACAGAGTGCACCTCTTGAGATCAGGGGAGTGAGGTTTACCTGCACAGCACCTACCAGCTGGCCTCCCTTTACACTCAGCCCCTAAACCTTACTCCCATCCGGGTCACGGCACCAATGTAAACTCACTGGGTCCTACTCACACCCACTCCAAGCGGGACTCAAACCCCAGTCGCCAGCATGGGAGTCGGGTGCACTAACAGGGAGGCTAAAGACCACAGCCTCTAGCATCAGTCACTAGTGCACAACTTGAGATCAGGGGGATGAGGTTTACCTGCGCAGCTATTACCAGCTGGCCTCCGTTACAAAAACATTTAAGCAACTGTTAATGTATTGAATTGCAAAGGACACTTGGTTTGATGATATTTTATCTAATGCAATGGCCCTGGGATATTTTAAGAGTCACTTAAAACTGCAGTTTGTAAGTTTTGCCTCTTTGATGCCATCTCAGTTTGAAAACCTGGTATTGCAGCTGTGTGCGGAATTATCTAGCTTGCGTGGGTTGTCAGTCGGCACGGCTCCAGCGCGTATGAATCTAATGTTTTGAGGAGTATGCGTTTGTGGCAGTCAGTCACCGCACCGGTGTGGATATTTACTGTACTTCGCAATCACAGATTCTAGCCTACGTCTTGGAATATGACCCAAATAAGAATTTTCACCATATATTGCCATATGAACAAGTAAGTTACAAGTCTGCCACGTTTGTTCTGACCAACTGAGGAAAAAATCATTACCATAAATCTCGCTACCAATGAGGATTAAATCGAAAGATCATTAGCTCATATCACATCAAACCGTGCAAATTATTATTATTGTTATACTTTTTCAAATGATTAATGGTTAACAACAGCAGCATTGGGAATCGGAGTGTATAGTGTGTATTAGCGGTTAGATTTCATCTGCCCAGTCTAATTAATGTCAACTCTTCGAACTTCCATATTCAGAACTGCTTTTAACCCAAAAAGCAAATTATGCTCCCTTCAAACTGGTTTTCTTTAAAATACAAATCTTTGTAATCCCAGGCTGTCTGTAATCAGAAGCACGTTTATAACGAATATAATTTCATTTCATTCACATGTGTTTTCATAAACACATAATGCATTTAATTATTCTGGCTATTGTGAGAAAAGGCTATAAACGATCTGCCACCTGCAGGATCACATGCGATAGTCTAGTAGCTGGGATAACTTCTTTATGTTTACAGACGTGACAGAATGACACAGTGCCATGCTCGAATTTCCCGCGAAAACCTTCCCGTACCACTCAAATTATAAAACATTATTATAAGCTAACCGTTGTGAATCGGGCTAAAGTAAGGTGATAGTTTTGAACACTGGCTGGTTATGTACTTGCTCAAATATTGATTTTGGATCATTTTTAACCAAAAAAAGTTACGGACTGCAGCTTTAAGTGTTTTGCTTTGTTCAAAAACATGTATGAAAACCACATCTTTAAAGTTTACAGACTGCATAATGTTTCAGTTTGTATTTGACCAGAGGTTGCGGAAGCATTCAGACAGACAGTCGAAAAGTATGAAAATTATCAGAATTTTTTTTATTTCCAAACCCCCTCCAAAATGTATGTGCTGCCAGGAATGAGTCAGACTCATATCGTCTGGTTCTCCAGCATCATAAGGCCAATAAACTGGGCCGGTCTCTCACAGAGAGCTGCTCCCAGTACTCGCACTATGGGCAGACACTGAGACCCCACAGAACCCAAACTCATTTTAAACTTTTGCAACTTGACAAAATTAAACCATAAACATCCATTGCAAAAAAAGATCCACAACTGATGCTATAGTTAATACGATTATGTTTGCAGGATAATATCGAAGTAAAAGTTCATAAAAGCAAGAAGTGACAACTAAAATACCATTACATGTCAATATGACAATACTATAATACATACAATAATTAAGTAAAAAAAAGGAAAATGCTATCTGGAATTAGTATTGGCGGCAGAATTAATCCAGATCTACAGGAAATTGAAGAGGTAGATTAACCAACATCCAGTTCATGCTGATTTATAAATGCTGTTACAAGTTGTCATAAATGACTAACCAAACTTCTACCAAGGATATTGCTATAGCCTAAATGAATATTAATATTTAAAAGATGAATTAAGGTGCAGGATGTTGTTCAGTATGATGTGGGAACAGGAAGTGACCTCATATAATGCCGTACTGGGCCAGCTCATGTAACTCCAGGTGACTGAACGCTTCCCACGGACAGATTACATTAAAGTCTGTGAAAGAGAAAAACATGATTACACATAATGTCAAAGGACTTAAATATATAATGAGGAGTGTGTAATATTTATTACATATAATAATATTTTTGACTCAAAATTGTACATACCAGTTCCCAATCCCTCCATTCCAGGAATGTCTTCACCAAATCTAAGAATAACAACGTAAATATTAACACAGCTACAACATGCAAATCCATAAAAGATCCAATAAATAAAAAAAAATATTAAAAGTATTTGTACCCAATGATACCCTTTTTGGGCGGCTTGCTCTTGAACTGTCGTGTTGACCTCTGTTTGAACTTGGGCGGACCCTTTTTGGGACTGCTGGGCGCTGTGGCCCGTGTGGCTACCTTGCTGCTCGATTTAGGCTTGGAGGCATCCATATTCACAAGACGATAGCAA
This sequence comes from Sinocyclocheilus anophthalmus, assembly GCA_018155175.1. Taxonomy (NCBI): domain Eukaryota; kingdom Metazoa; phylum Chordata; class Actinopteri; order Cypriniformes; family Cyprinidae; genus Sinocyclocheilus; species Sinocyclocheilus anophthalmus. The sequence continues at coordinate 63,607 of JADLZN010011133.1, read as the reverse complement.
CCAATAGCAAGTACTGCACACTGAATTGATGATGATCTGTAAGAGATTGAGGGGATGAGACTATTAATCTTGTGTTAATCTTTAGGTGAAATGCAATGCAATATATTGCATTGCATTTCCACTAAAAATTAATAAAGATTAATCAAAAACAAAATAATCAAACATCCCAGTGTACAGACATGTGATGGATAAAGGAGGTTCCTTTAATCCCCCTTAAATTGATCAAGCCCCCCTCTAATCTGCTGTCCAGAGGGTTTCTCAATTAATCTCATTAGATGAAGGTCAGTGCATAATCAGCAGAACGTGCTTGGAGTCAACCTCTTCCTTTTATCAGCTCAAACACACAAGAGTGCATTGCTTGTTTACTGTGCAGCAGTACAGAAAATGTGTTCAAAACAATAATTGCATAACAATAGTTTCTCTCTCGCAATTCAGACAGTGGCCTGAAACAGATATGGACATGTAAGCCACATTTAAAAATATCTGAATGTCTTTGCATTATATAACAAAATATCACCGCATGTCTAACTGCAGCATTTTTCCTCTTCACTAAATTTTCTTCATTTTTGCTTAATGTTTTTAATCAACTGTTGTTTTGGTGATTTTTAGTAGATGAAGTCAATTCTCCTCAGGTTCACACAGATGTAGTTCATCACATTAAAGACCTGTTCACACCAAGAATGATAACTAAGACAACTATAACAATAACTATATTAGCGTCTACACCAACAGACGCTCCGTTTAGCTTCAAATGCTGTTTTAAATGCCTATGCTCTGTAAATAAAGAGGATTCTGATTGGCTCTCAATGTTTTTATCGTTCATCAGCTGGAAAAAATAATTCCAGCAAATACGTTCCCATGTGCTGTTATCGTTATATCTGTAACGTGAACGTGCTATTCTTATAGAATTAGAAAGATTATTACAGCTTTATCGTTATAGCTATTGTCATTGCTGTGAACGGCCTTTAACTATGAACATGTTCCACTAACATCAAACAAACAAAAAGTGGAAAAATATTTTTTGTCTTAATTTTGAACAATATATCCATTGTTTTTATCATTACACACCTGAAATTGTGATTTTTTTTTGCTTGATAGGTGTGCATGTTCTATCTTTCTTTCTTTCCATGCCATTCAATGACATTCAGACATTTTTAAGTGACAAATACTTTTTTGTGGTCATATATTAATATATGCAAACATATATAATTCATATTAAATCAGTATAACCATTAGGTATAACTGGAACTTTAAGCCTAACACAAATCATTACACATAATTTCCATCCTATATGTTCTGTTCTTTCTAAACAGATGTACTCACCTGCTGGTCTTTTGTCTGTGTCTCTGTGTGTGTTGAGGTGGTCAGTATGAGGCGCTCTGTCAACACACACTCTCCCATCAGCTCTTATATAGTTCTGAGCATCATAAGATGATTATACCTGCACACGATGGTCCTTCCTCTTTCCAAAACAATCAAGCTGTCATCATCAGCCCCCTAAAAAAGTAACAGGATGCAACATCCACATATACAGATACATGTATTAGATTAATCCGGTTTGTTTTCCATAGTTCATGCAATATTAAATCAGACATACAGTGTTTGGCAAATTTTGATTAGGAATTTATATTTGTGTTTTTGATTTCGCTTCATTTATTTATACATTTGAATGTATTCACAGTTTCATAAGCCTAAGACCATATCTGTTTCGCTTTTTTATGTTGATATTTTATTATGTTTGTATATCAATTATAATTTTATAGGTTATTTGTATTACTTTACATATTGCAGTTAAAAACTATATTTGATGTATTTGTTTTTAAAAGAAAGAACATTGACTTGTGAATTGCAATACTGATAAATGTTGCACAAATTATCTTTCAAGCTATGGCATGACTTTAAAAGTGCCCAAGTTGAACTAAAACTTGGATAAAGCAAAATAATGGTCATAACAATGATTTTATTTATGCACATATAACCTTCAGCAGCTCACGTATTCACACACATGACACGTTCAGTGTGATGATCCTGATCTCCATGTTCTACTTATGCAAGTTTTTCTGAATCGCCCATCCAGATATCCCGTGCATGTGTGATCAGCAGTCTGTCAGATAATCTCCACATCTCACATTCATTCAGAGATTAGATTAACGTGCCCCTCCAACCTGACAGACATCCTGCCACTAACTCAATTGCAGTATCAGTTAACTCACACAACTAAAAATGGATGACTAAAACAGGAAACACATTTTTAAAGCATATTTATAGAGTGTACGTCTAATAGTGATAGGTGCTGGTTTCATTGAAAAGCAATAAAAAGTCAATAAAAGTCTGTTTACAGTAATAATGTAATAATGACACCACACACCAGACAATTAATTTCATGAGCTACAATGTAAAATTCTATGTAATGATAAATCACAATTAGTGGTGTTTGCTAAGGCAGGAATCATTTACTTCTGCTTGTACTTGAGCAATAAAAAACAAAGTTTAAAAATAGAAATATAATGCAGCAGGGACCAAAATATCAAAAAGACTTTTGACTTGCAGCAGTAACTTAAGTAACCATCTAGCAACCACTCAGCAGACCATTAGACATTCATTGAAGGTACAGTCTAGTTTTATCACCAGTTACATACATCAACAATGTACAAAAATAAAATAAAAATGGAAGTATATAGATAAGTAGTGCTGATAATAATGGGATTAATGTGGCTGTCTGTGTTCTTGATGTGCAGGTGGGGCTTTAAAATCTTAATAAAATTGGTTATGTGCCATATTTTTAAGAATATTCAAAGGCTATAAGACATATATTTGATGTTTATTTAAAAAATGGACTATTGGTTTCATTACAAACTTTTTTAATGTTTTTACATTATGTTCAGAAATATCAGACCTCTATAAGCAATTGCTTCATTGTACATACAGACCATAAGCAAGGAGTCTTCTATGACTCCAGGCCAAATACACTGGATTCAAGCAAACCTGAGTTTACCAATTAAATAATAAGTAGCAAGCGCCACCGTCTGGCGAGAAGAGAAATAGAACTTAATTTGAGTTTTATAAAATACAGGTGCATCTCAATAAACTAGAATTTCATGGAAAAGTTAATTTATTTCAGTAATATAAAATAAAAACATGATCACTTGTTTACTCACCCATGTCCGTTTCTAAATGTGATCTCTAAAAACAGAAAAAAATGATTAAGTTATAAAGGATTCATAACAGAATTCATCAACAATGAGTTAAGTTTTTAATATTATTCACCACTTAAAGACTTGCAAAAAACTAAATCAGTTTACATATCTCATAATAATCTATAATGAATTTTATTCATATATGAATTCAAATATGCACTGTGTATTATTTCATTGTTTCGCAATGAATTTAATTCAAATGAAATTAATCATTTAATGTGGCTATATAAAACAAATTCACCTTTTTTTTTCGGTATCTCTGACACTGCAAAAGTTCACGAATGTCTAAAAAAAAAAAACTCTAAAATAAAGACAAGAGAAGAAAATTATATTTATAATTAAATTATTATTATATCCTTTTTATAGAACTGGAATATGAAAATATAAATTATTATCAGATGTGTTTTTAGCACGTATTAGTTACAAACTACCAGGCTCAGGGCGGCGCGAACATAAGGGAGGCCATTTTAGTTAACTCAAAATAACATTATAATGTAATTATACTAAAGTTAAACCCCAAAAAGGGAAGAGAAAAGAAACAACAAAAGATCAAATATACGAAAGTTCAAAGTCTGATGTGGAGAGAAGTCAAGCTCAAATGGGGAACCCCACAACCGGAGGACAGGATCTGTATCAGTCATCTTCATAGGTAATCAACGCACATGCCGCCTGTCTCCACCCTACAAAAACAGCAAAAGAAAAAAACAAAACACACACCCACATACCACCAGAGCCTAGAACGGAACCAGAGGCGAACAGATACAGTTTAGGGAACAGTGCTACACCGGTCATAAAACAATAACATCACATGTAAATCTGGTAACTAAATGAATAATTTAAATACACATGGATACAATGTAAACATGCATTTATTACATCTCTAAACTGCTATAAAATCAAATCTATCTCATTTTATTCATAAATAAATAGAAAGTGTGTTAATTGTTTTGCAGACCAAAGCAGAGTTCATTAATAATGAAGTAAGGGATAATCCACAGCTAAATGTACAGATGATGTTAAATGATTCAGTTCAATCGCAACGGACTCCCTTACTAACAGTGACTTTTCTGCCACTATGGTGGGTGCAATGTTTTATGTTCCATTTTAAAAGTCTTTCATTAAAATAAATACATAATTTCAAATACAGTATTCAACATTCATGTTTAAAATATCAAAAAAATTATTTAGTTTTTTTGTTACATTTGTAACGGCAGGTTAAAGCTTCATGTCATCAGCTGCCTTGACGTAGTAAATACATCTAAATGACAAATAGTAAAAGTTATGAATTGCCGGTATCTTAAAAATTTAGTAGCCAAATTGGCTTGTGAGTGAAAAAGTTAATTGTTTTTTCACCCATTTTGTCCCCCCTATATATATATTAATCTATATATATATATATATATATATATATATATATATATATATATCAATTAGATCAGATAACATTTTAAGCTGTCATATGGTTCAGGATGAACACGTGTCACCTCGCGGTTACAGTGTGACCACACATGGGCATGTCATTCAATTTACTACATTTTTGGAGGTAAACAAAGAAAAGGTATACACTGTAATTATGAAAACCAACCCCATTTATTGTACTAGTCAAGTGGGAAATGAATGTGGAAAAAATATATCTCTGAAGCCCTTGTGGATTTTTTTTTGAGAAAGTCAAAAAGTGTCGGGTTCTGTCCCGCTCTCTCGCTACATATAATGTATGCCCAGTACTAGCGCCAAGCTGTTGATAAGACACCAGGTCCTCACTTCCTCCTGCACTCGTAGATTTGGAAGGTGTTTCCTTGATGCTTCTTGGACTAACATTGACGTCTTCTTCACAACGAATAAATTCTGTTGATATGAGAGTTCAAGAAGATTACAAGGAGATCATTCCTGGTTTAGTTTTAATATCTGAACAATGTAAGCGATGATGACACAGTGTACTTTCCATCATTCCAGCTGGTGAAAACTATTTTCTGTGTAGACGTGTGTCTTCGGGCTTTGACTGTATAGGTTTATAACTATTTGTGGAGGAGTGTGATGCAGACATGTCCACAATTCTTTCATCTGAAGTCAAGTACTGAGTCTTTAAACTGGAGTCAAAGTCAAGTCTGGAGTCTTTCACCACGAGTCAGAGTCAAGTCTGGAGTCATTTCATTAATTGTTGCAAATACATTCTCATCCTTAAAAATCCTATTTACCAGGTTGTATTTTAAAGACAAAATATGTTCCAGGGATTCTACTAAGATTCTAGCTCAACTTGTCTTCCTCTGCCTCTACAGTGTCAGTCCAAGATACAAAAATACATAAATACATGTAAAATTATTAATTTGAGGAGGCCCGTTCATATTCAAAATCATCTGTAACACCATGATGTAGCCACTAGATGCTAATTAATCTAATTCTAGATCTAATTAATCACAAATTAATTACACATCAATTTTAGCTGAGAATATTACCCCCAAAAGACCATTTAAACAAAAGCAACAAAACAAAGTAGAGACAAAAGCAAATTAGAGACAAATTGAGCAGATATAAAATAGTTATATTTAAAGGTGCTGAATGAAATGGGTCACAATACTACATTTACATCAGGCATTACACGTTCAGAGATTTGTAAACTCTATCAGAAGGGATGATTATAACTTAGTAACAGTTTGTATATCACAATATAACATGGCTTCAGGAGATTTTGACCACAGTACATGAGTTGTATTGACTACTGTTATGATACTTATAGAAGTTTGGCAGTAAAAATCTACTTTGTATGCAACACAGAAGATCAGACATACTGATAATATCTTAACATTTGCTGGAACGAAAGTGACCAAGGCCCTTTGTCACATTGACATTAATGTCAAAAATGTATACATAAAATGAAAATGAAGACTATTTGCACATGAGTACTTATGAATATATGAGTAAATGAATGAACTTAAACTTGTTATAATTCATCTGTTTCACAAATCTAATCAATGTTTGGACCAACCTACTAATTCTTTATGCTATCAAACACATTAGTAGAGTAGAGAAAACTATGTAATAACACAGACATCACTGTGGGAATGATGTAGTTAACAACTCGTTACACAAAATGAAAAACTTCATATTTGAAGCTTGTTTTTGATTCCAGCTTGCTCATCTGAAGATTCATCAACCAATACCAAATACTATTGAAGGAGGAACAGTTAACTGTATGATGCTTTTCATTCATTATCTGCTCCAGCTCAAAACAGTATTCATAAATAAATGTATTTCATAATATTTATAGATAAATTAAACCCCTTATCTTGTAAACAAAATTCATACTGATATAGAGGAATAAGTAATAAAGTATTTTCAGTTACACTCATTTTAGTCATTTAAGCATAATTCTTTAAATCAAAAGGTTTTTAAGAACACATAAAATCCTCCTTGTGTGTAGTGTAAGTAATAGGTAATGTTTATTACATTAGACTTTTTATTTAATTTCCTTTTATTTCATAATGTAAATCCAGTTACTGATCACATTAATAATCATCACAGATAATCAGTGGTGTGAAGTTTTCATTCTTCAGATACCCCAAACTAACAAATGGATAGATTTTCTCATCAAAAAACTGATTAGTGTAAGAATACATAAGAGACATGGACTTGGACATCATAAAAAGTGACAAGACCCTTTTCATAATCCACAAACACACCGACCCTCTGGAGTTTCACACTCGGAGAAAGAGAGACATGTGAAGACTCATAAGCCCAATATTCCCCATTTTCCGACACACAGACCAGTATCCATTCTCAGGACTCAGACTTATCGACCCCGTCCTGCTAACAGATGCTCTGGTCACTCCTAAATACCACTCAGTCTGTCCCTTCACCTGCACCTCAAAGTAAAAACACCCTGAGGAGAATCCATTCTTCCCAAGAACACCAACTTGTCTTTTTGTGCTCATTTCTATCCAATTCTTTTTTGTGTGCTTTTACAAGTTTCACTTGTTTCCCATCACAATACACGATGAGACGTTGATGAGCCTTATCAGCATCCAGAATTACATTCACTGTGGAAAACAATGAAAATTTACAGATAAGTATTCTATATATAATATATATTATATATATAGATATTATATATATATATATATATATATTGCTTGCTGCTAGTGTGATTTTGCTTATCATATGATATTAATATGAGACAAAAACATCATGTTTGTCAACAGTCAACTGTATGAAATGTAAGATGACTTACAGGTCTGGGGGTGGGGCCAGTGTTAACTGTGTTAAAATATTTTAATCGCATAATTTTTTCATAACTAATTAATTAAGTTATCGCGTTAAACTGACAGCCCTAATAAAGATATCTCCACATTCATTTGAAATTCTCCTATAACATGCAATTCATCACAATTTAAATGTTTAATGTGAGTCCACACATACACTGCATAACTTATGATCACATATCTTATAACAGTAAACAGTAACCTGTTTCATCAACCCCTATCTATAAATGTGTATCAAGATGTACTTTGCTGTAAAAACAACAAAGTTAGATATGTTTCAGTTCAGCTGGCTTTTATTTAGTTATATCTTTAGATTAAACGTATAGTTTTTTATAGCACATAGAAAATGCATTTGATTTTTTTAATGATTTGAAACATTTGATTACATTTATTCAGTGTGTTATATCAATATTTGACATGATGATGAAATGAAAAATTATGTCACAAAACATTAATACTTTTTACTCACCCATGTATGTTCTTAAATGGCTCACTAAAAACAGAAAAAAGTATAAAGTTATAAAGGGTTCATATAGCAAAAAAAATTATGAGATCAATAATAAGATCAGTCATTTTAACTAACACAATAACAACAAAAACATCACACAGGACCAACAAACAAAGAAGTCTTTACATAGTTTACATATCTTATAATAAAATATTATGTAAAAAGATATTTTCCTTGGCCCACATCAACAATGCAGGCCCGGTTCTAAACAAAGCAAGAGCACCCTCAAGTGATATCTGTTTAATGATATCTAATCAACATGAGATATCAAATTATTTTGTTGGGGCATATAGTATTCATAATATGCCCCCCTCTGATATCCACATTATTAGTGAAGCGTAGATACGCCTTCTCTTTAGAAAGTCAGGCAGTGGTGCTGAGTTGTTAGGCTCTCTGTGAGCCTCCTTGGCTAGCTGCCTCTGCAAGTTGAATTGCTGTTAGGCCTCTGTGGAGGCCTCCTCTCTGTCAACCTTACTAGTATGTGAGTCCCTCCACTTTCTGAAGCTAGGTAGCCTGTGTTTGGCACTCTGGATTTTATGTGGAGTTGTATAGCCCTTTGTAAGCTTCCTCCAGTTTTGAAAGCCTTGGGTGGTAGGCCCTCTAGTCTGGGCCTCCCCTCCCTTTCCTGGAACCTGTAGGGTTGGAATAAAAAGGCCTCTCCAATTAGATCACTTTTTCAAGTTATAAGGCTTGCGAGCCTTCTTGATGAATGGCCCTAGGTTGAGCTCGGTACTCCCTCACCCCTGAGATGGGTGATGCAGAGTATCCTGCTCCCTGGGGCTAGGAGCTTGATTGTTCTCCCCTCTTGCTCCTGAGGGACCTTTGTGAGTACATCACCGTACGCTAGTGGTGTAACGATACATGTATTCGTACTGAACCGTCACAGTACAGACATCACGGTTCGGTGCATGAGGCCTTACAACGAAAACAGGCAATTCACCCTCTATCCAGAAGGGGGTGCCCGCAGCAATGCAACACTGTTTGATAACCGCCAGCAGAAGAACAGCGAGCGAATACAACGAGTTGCGCACTTGAAAACAAAGCCCACTAGACAGTGACCATGTGCTGATTCTGAACGCATCTCTCACTGACAAAAGAAGTATACTTTAAAGGGGTCATATGATGCTGCTAAAAACATCATTTTGTGTATTTGGTGTAATGAAATGTGTTTATGCGGTTTAAAGTAAAAAAAACATTATTTTCCACATACTGTACAATGTACATTATTGCTTCTCCTCCTTTTTGAAACGCGTCGATTTTGTCAAAGCTCATCGGTTTGAATAAGCGAGGGGTGTGCTGTGATTGGCACGCTATCCAGTGCATTATGATTGGCAAATACCTTCAAGCGTGCGACGGAAATGGTAGCCCTCACATCCTGTGCTGCGTGTCCGGCCAGAGCGACGAGTCAAAAACATTAAAACACCCATTATAAACGAGGCATTTGTTGCCCAGTGGGGACATAATTACGGATTATAAATTAGAAGATTATACTGTCTTTTTATGTGTTGCGTTGCATTGCATCGCACCGCGTAAACATAAAACTCTTTCTGCATTTGTGATCGGAGAAATTACAAAAAACAAGTGCTACTCTACACTGCCCAAAACTGGCGTTTGAATCATCAGTGGCACGGAAAAACCAAGCGGGCCTAGCGTGAGGGGAAGCTCCGGTTAGCGTGCGCTGAGGCCGGGATAGAGGGAGCTGAGGCGGGCTGGACTCTGCTTCGTCCACGGTGAAAGTTGATGTATTCAATCAGAGACCAGCACAGATCAGCTCTAGGCATGACGAAGCGGATATTGTCCTCTTTTGGAAGACCAAACAAGTAGTTTCGCTTTCACAACTAAACAAACAGCGTCTCCACGACATGGCAGCAGCAACAATACTACAACGAGAATAAAAGTTATGCCTTCTTCTTTGCGTGAACATTTGTGCGGAGTTATGCAAATCTTCCCACATAGCGAAGTAGATATGTGGGGGCATGTTAGAACAAGACGTTTTAGGTAGGCGTGGTTAACTCTAAACTTTTATAAAGAATATCTCTTTGGTTTTGAGACAGATCTTCTTTATGCACCCAAGAGCTTGTAACACTCCAAAGGGAAAAGGAAAAAATGGACTATCGCCTATATGAACCCCTGTAAAGGCTTGCACACTCAAACTGTTTGCGAAATGGAGCTTGTGCTCGTGTAATCCTAACTCTCCCTTCGGCACAAAGCCAATATTCCACAAAACATTTACATATTTGCAATGTATCTGATGCTTTTGTAAATAAAGAAAAACAAATGGATGTTAGCTTCTGCCATGTGAGTTCCTTTCTGTGAAAAACAATAAGCGTGTCACAAAATGAACTGAAAATCAGGCAATAAGTTACGTGTACACTGTTTTTCCCCTTGTTTATCTGGAAACTAAATAAAAATATTTGAAGAAGTTATTCTTGTATGTATATACAGATGTACTGCAGCTTATATATATATATCTATATTATATATTAATATAAAAATATATATATAACTCAATTACTATAATATTTAGTATTTCACATCGAGGTGGAAAAAAAATGAATAATTTGTACTATGTCTGTTCCAAAATAAATGAAAAGAAACCTCGCATAGTAGATTTGTTTTTTTCCTGTGTAACGAATCGTATCGAACAGGGAACCCGAAACGAGGTTATGTACCCCCCAGAACCGGGAAATCGGGTATCGTTTACACCCCTACCGTACGCAACGATGGCTCCCTAAACTTGGGTGATGCCGTTTTTAGAGTGATGCAGTCATAGGCGGAGGGTTAACCAACTCCAGGGTAAGGCTAAAAGGCTAAAAGCAGCCAAATGTATTAACCTTAAACAGTCTTTGGCAAAACCAGCAGGGGTGTCATGTAGGCTAATAAAATTGTTTAATGGGACTACGGATTTGGTATTAATGTGATTGCAATTTAATAAAAACATTAGAAATCGATAATTAGGCTATATAACGTTTCCTTTCCACGGTTATTCAAACAGCGAATAAATTATATATAGAAAGTGACATTATCACTAACTTGGATCTATCGCGAGATTAAGCATTCTCAAAAAATCCCATTAAAGTCACTGGAGCTGTATACACTGTGAAATGAATCTCTTACTTACATTGCATCTGCGCTTTGTCGTTTATGATGAGCGATTCCGCGGAATTCAGTCAGAGAACGCGCGCGCACTCAAAACTGACGAGTTTCAGTGATGACTCATCTGAACGCCTCTGATTGGCCATTGCATTCCTAAGCTAAACAGAATTGTGTGTGATTGGTTAAAATGCGCAACACTTTTAAAATTCCTCAAATGAAATACGGTGCAACATGAGCAGATCTTAATTTGATGCACAATCGACATTGTCTGTTCATTTTCACTTTGTTAGCAACAGACGTAATAGATTTAATTTGTTTGTGCAGGGGCATTTTTGTCCAATTTAGGGGCATTTTTGCCCCAAGTCTCCATGGCCAGGGGAAGGCTAAACCTTCCCCAGCCTTACACATGCTCTGCCTATGTTGATAGGCTCTTTCTGAGCCTCCTCGTGAAGGTAGCTGTGCTGAGTACTTGCTTCCGAGAGCTCTGGTCTGCACATAGGTCAAGCATGGCTTGTGCTCCTCTCGCTTTACAGAGCTGTAATGCTGAGCTCTTCGCTTCCTAGACCTCTATGCTGCAGTTATGTCAGGTTGCTAGGCTCTCTGTGAGTCTCCCTGTTCAGCTGCGCATAGATTGAGCTTGGAGGGTGGTGCTCTCATTCTAGAGAGTCGTTTTGCTCCTTGGAGCTCCATGCTTCAGCCATGCCAGGTTGTTAGGTCCTCAATGGGCCTTTGTGATAAGGGCAGCCTAATTTTGAACTTGCCAGTGCTCCCCTTGCTCAGAGGGTCACCTGTGAGTATGCCACTCCCTAAGGCGGTAAGCGTAGTGACCCAGCTTTAGAGGGTCATTATGTTGAGTACTTGCTCCCGAGTCCTCTGTTTTGCATGTAGGTTGAACGTTCTTAGTACTCCTCTCTCTCTAGAGAGTTATTATGCAGAGTACTCTACTCCCTAGAGCTCTGTGCTGGTTGAGCTCTGTGAGTAGAGTAGACCTTTATGGTATGTATTCCTTTATGGTACGTATTCAGAGTATTCCGCTTCTTAGAGCTTCTTCAGCCATGCCAGTTTGTTAGGCCCTTGATTGGGTCTCTTTTATGCCCTTATGGTTGAGCTTAGCAGTGCTCCCCTCTGCTCTGAGGGTTGTCTGAGAATACGCTGATCCCTAAGGTGGTAAGCATTAGAGTGCTCATTTTAGAGGGTCATTATGCTGAGTATTTGCTCCTGAGAGCTCTGTTCTGCACACAAGTTGAACACACTTGGTACTTCTCTTGCTTTAGAGAGTTCTTATGCGGAGTATTTCGCTCCCTAGAGCTCTGTGCTGCAGTAAAGTCAGGTCATTAGTCTCCCTGATGATCTGCCCTTATGGTCGAGCTTGGCAGTGCTCCCCTCACTTCAGAGGGTTGTCTGTGAGTACACCACTCACTAAGGTGGTGAGCATAACAGTAATCCCCTTGCTTTAGAGGGTCGATATTTGAGTATTTGCTCCCAATAGCTCTATCATGTGCATAGGTTGAGCGTGTTCAGTACACCCCCCGCTTAAAGTGGTCATCATGCTGAGTACTCCGCTCCGAGTACTTATTCAGAGCCTTATCCTGTAGCCTCCCCGGGAGTTAAGGGTAGACACAGTAGGTCCCCTAGGCAGGTGCGAATTTTGGGGGCCCTAAACAAGCTGTCCTTGGGGGCCCCTTTGGTAGAAATCGCGTTCCTTGGGGGCAGGGGTGTCATGTACTTAGAATTTTTGAGGGTGCACTTGTGGGGAAGGCGGGGGGGTTGTCATGCCACACACAGCAGCCACGATAGTACTGTATAACTGATGTAGGCCTATTGGTTCCATTTTTTCGTTTTCTTTTTCATTTAAAATATACCCAAACTTGTTAATTATATCATGAAATATCTTGATTCTTGAATATGTGTAAGTAAGTGAATTTAGTAGCCTAAGTGTAATCTATTACCTACGCATAAAACCCGTCTTTTTACTTAAGTACTTTACTTATGGGTGTCATGTAATCAAATATTTTAATATGTCTGATTTTGTATTTAACGTGAATTTAATAAAAACTATTGTAAGTTACTAATTATAATGCTTTCGTTGTACAGAAAGTAAGCCAAGAATATTTACATTATCAAGTAACATTTTCATTGACTTAAATCTAGTGCGAGTTTAAGCACTGTCAAAAACTCCTGTTTGCCTATAATCAATGAAAATGTCTACACTGTGAAATTAATCTCTTAATTACGTCGTACGAACATTTGCACTCTGATGTTTATGATTAGAGAATTTGCACTGAACAAACCTCTGCGGCGTTTCAGTGATGACTAATCTGAACGCTTCTGATTGGAAACTGCATTCATAAACTCAACATAATCGTCTGTAATTGGTTTAATGCGCAACTCTGCAAAAAAACGCATTAAAAAGATTTGATACAACATGAGCAGATATAAATTTAATGCTGCAATCGACACTTTTTTTAATTTCATCTTTCACTTTAATTGCGACAGTGTGAGAAACAGAAAATAAACATTATATGGTTGAAAACACGGAAAAGTTTTGATAGATGACAAGCCAGCCAAAGCGTGAACGCAGATTTGAATTGAGCAGCTGATGATAATCACACCGGTGTGATCGTATCAAATTTAAAAATATTATTGGGCTATTTTTTGTCTTTTGGAATCCACTTGGGTCAAAAATCTGAGGGGCACGTTCCCCCTCTCCTTGGTTTGAATGGGTATGATGCCTCTGCTCTGGGGGCCTCCTGGACCGTGGGGCAACACACAATTGTGTTGTTTGCGTGGTGCCTAAACACACTACTGCCCTTAGGTGACAGGCTAGGGTCTGGTAGAAATAGTAAGAAATAGATGCTTGGCCATATCCCCTTGAAGGAATCATACTAGATGTGATTCCAAGCCTTTGAGCTCTGCCCTGAGGCCAAGCTTCCTTCTGCTCAGAAGTTCTTTAGGGTATATAGCTCAGGTTTTTGGCCGAAGGGGATAGTGTCACTGATTGCTACGTCCGAGGGGTAACTATGATGGTTATCTTGTGGAGTTGATGCTTAGTGCTTGCCTTCAGATTTTATGGCATGCACTCCCCTCAGCATGGCAGAGTGGGTATTTCGTTCCCCATAGCAACCGCTAGAGGATGCAGTGCGAGTTCCCTTGAAAGGGAATGTCTCATGTTATGCATGTAACCATGGTTCCCTGAGAGGGAACGAGACATGGCATCCCCTCGCCATGCCTCAGGGATGCCTGCTTCGTCTCCTTCAGACAATGGTCACACTGGTAGTGACATCATAAGCTGTTGCCAGCCAATGTTTTTGTTGTGTTTAGACATATGCTTCAGACACCGGTGATGCTGGAAGCATTCCCCATAGTGACCGCTAGAGGACGCAATGTATCGTTCACTTTCAGGGAACTATGGTTACATGCATTACCTGAGACTTTATAACAGGAATTTGTGAGATAGCAATGAGTGACGGATTTTTTGTGATGATAAAGGGGGCTTAATTTGCAGGCTTTCTTGGCTATATATAATCCATTCTGAATTTCAATAAAATTTTATTTTTGTTTTTCATGATGCTAAGACGACCACTGGCCACTTACATAAAATACATAAAATAACAGAATAGTACCTTTGTACAAACACAGCTATCAGTATTCCAGCAATCATACTGAGCACAACAAAAACTGAAATCAGGATGATTGGTGTCCTCCAAGAAATAAACATATTACCTGTAAAACAAAACAGTAATTCAGCACATTGTGTAAATCAAATGTTTATTACTGGTTCATAAAAATACATAATGCTAAATTCTGAATGGTATATACACAATAAAATTATAATATAAAAATCTGTTAATTAACCCAATGCTGCTAATGTTTTAAGCTTAACAATATAATGGAAGGTAATGATCATTAAATCATTTTACTGCAAAAAAATGAAAACATGACAAACAATAACAACAACAAAAGTGTCAGTTCTTACTTGTGGTGATAATCAGTGCCTCCAGCGTGTGATGTCTCAGTTTGACTCTGCAGTGAATCTTGTCACTGTGATGTAAAGTGATAGTATGTTTCACATTGAATCCCTCTGTGTTTCTGTGCGTCTCTGTAGTTTCTGAACTCAAACTGACTCCTGCACTGTCTAGCCACTCAAGATCAGGTTCAGGATACCAGCCTTCAGATTCACACTGTAGATGAAGCCCTCCTGAATGATCAAACCCATCTACAGTGATCACTGGAGGACGTCCTACAGACCAACATCAACAACATTCAGTGAGTGAATTAAACAATATAATAAAAAAGCAACATGTGAGGTTCACCTTTTTCAAATATTAGATCAGTTTACCTCAAAACCATTCTAATGAGATTACTCTCACAAATACCAATGCTCCGATGATATGTCAGCATGAATTAGTGCATACAGAGTTTATAAATATGCTGAATTGATTTTTGTCACCATCTTACTGGGGGCTTCTTCCCCTCATCTTAACCTACATCAAATCATCATGACTAAACTTAAATGTTAGCTTTCACTGGTTTACTCACCTTCAACTTTAACATTAACAGTGGTGTCATCGTTCCAGGATTTGGACTGAATGAAACATTTATAAAGTCCTTCATCAGAGACTCGGACTGATGAGAGTTTGAGTGATGCGTTTCCTCTCTGTAGTTCTTGATGGATCAGTTTTGTTCTCCCTCTGTAGGACTGAATCTGATCTGTGTTTCTGTCTTCATGATCATCAAAGAGATGCACTAGTAAGTATTTCTGATCTAGTCTATGCCACTCCACTCGACTGAACAGGGCAGAATCACATCTTCACCAGCTACAGCAAACAGAGAATCTGCAGGACCCACTACCTTATACTGCTCTATAAAAGAGAAAGAAAGTAGGTCTGTTGCATACAGGGTATCTGAAGAGTTTTAAAGTCAAATTTAAGACCCTGTCAAGACCTGCTAAAGTAAAACAAATACCATATGTCCATATACTACAAACCTATACAATCTCAACATAAATCACATATACCAGATTATTTTACTCAGTTAGAAGGATGGTACACACATTCAAATGCAAAACCTAGTAACTGCAAAGTTTAAAATACCCAAGACATGTTTTATTCAATATATACATATTTAATAAAATTGGTTTGTGTACTAATATCAAACAAAATCAATACATACAAATTAGAGGTGGATTGATATTGGATTTTGCTGATTCTGACAAACAGAGTTGCGACACTCTCACAGACTTTGGCCTGGGACACACTAGACGATTTTCAAATCTTAACCGATTTTAAAACTATGGGAGACCACAGACATGAAGACAGTTTCAACTGATTTTTAGCCTTATAATCCTCTGAATGCACACACCAGATGATTTGACCAGACTACGAGACCACACACTTGTAGATTGTAGGAGCGATTTCACAGTGACACGAGATCTCACTGAGATTCACAAGATCAAACGTGATTAGAGAAGAAAAACACATGGAAGGACAGTCAAAGTTGTCCACAGGCTGTACTTCTGTTGTACAGTGAAAAAAAAAAAAAGAATATGGGTGATGTTCTTTCTCTGTACTCTGCTTTCATGGCATGTTTGTGGCTGCCAAGTTTCAGCTATAGATGGACACAACATCCGCAAATCCGTCTTAAAGGGGTCATATGATGCTATTTAAAAGATCATTATTTGGTGTATTTGGTGTAACAGAATATGTTGACATGCTTAATGTTCAAAAAACACATTATTTCAAATACTGTACATTATTGTAGTCCTCAATGCCCAGCCTCTCTCAAAATGGTAGTTTTCTACAAAGCCTCTCCTTCCGACAAGCGCAGTCTGCTCCGATTAACCAGCTAAACCCAGTGCAGTGTGATTGGCCGAACACTGTAAGCACGCGTCGGAAATGTAACGCCCCTTACCATAATCGCTTCAGCTTTCAAAGTAAATATCAAGACAGTTAATAATGTCGTTAGTTTTACCATCAGTTAAAGCCGACAGGGCAAACAGAGCGCGTGACAGACACGTGATGATCGGTTACACAAGCCGCGGTTCAGACAGCTTACGTGTATGGAGTCTGACAGCAGTTCACTCTCTGTGAGTGACCCGATAACTCACACACCACACACACACACACTTCACACACCACACACACACACACACACCAACACACACACCACGACGCGTTAATCTGCAATCTGCTTTTTTTTCTGCAAAACTCAGCATGTGACAGTCAATAGCAAATACTTAAACTAGTAACAAAACATACTTAAAGTCGCTGATGATTAAGAAGTGCCAGATTGTCCTAGCAAAGTCGGAATTTACCCCTTTTTTTTTTTAGAAATAGCCTTTTTGCACAATCAGCCTTGTACTCTTCTAGGTTCAAAAAAAACTGTCATCCATAAAATGTGTTGCACAAATCTGAACATCTGGGTTGTGCTGTTCTGTCATAAATAAATCTTAACCAATGATTCCTAAACGCATCTACTTCCGGAAGACCAAATAAACTGCTTTTGCTTTCACACTGAAACACGGCGTCTCCCTGACATGCTGCATCAACACAAACTGCGGTTACTGAAACCACACCTTATTCTTTGCGTGAACATTTGGGCGGCAAATTACACAAATATTTCCACATAGTGACATAGATATGTGGGGGAATGTTAGAACGGCAGTTTTGGTGGCGTGGTTGCTCTAACTTTTGCTAAGATATCTCTTTGGATTGAGGGACTTTAGTCTTGGCAACTTTTATCAGATTTCTTTATGCCCCAAGAGCTTGTTACACTCCAACGAGAAAGGAAAACTTGAAATCGCATATGACCCCTTTAAACTCGCCTTAAAATCTTCACGTGTGGCTAGCATTCATAGGAATTGAGGCAATGCAGAAGTAACGTGTGTCGTGATAAACTAATAGTTCCAAACAACTAATAGTTCCAGCACTGAACCTCATTCAGTGTTTCTCAAGCACACTACCTGGTAAATTGATGAAATTACGTCATTACTACATTTTATTGATTATGACCTCTCAGGAATCTAACCGTCGGTTTGTTGTTAGCTGAAATACCTATTAGTTATAGATCTAATTGCAGTTACATACTGTCAGCAAAGTCTTTACCAACCATTCTATATGATCTATTTTAATACTTAAAGTAGCCCATCATAAATGTAAAATGTACTAAAAATAAATAAATCCCACGTAATTAAATAAAATAAGAACCAAAATTAAGCTAATTCAGCATGCTCAATTCTAATCCGAAATAGGCTATTTCTCTATTGCTTCTATCTAGCCACTGCTAAAGTCAGAACAAGTCTGTATGGGCTGAATAGAGCAAATCAGTGACTCACCAGTAAAGTTTTGCTGGACGATGAGTGTAATCAAGGTAAAGATGATTACAATGACATACTTGACCCGTACATTACTAGACATGTGCGAGTCCGTTATAATTAATGCAAAACAAACCGCTATCTGATAGCTTTTTGCACAAGCACATTTCATTATGGTCACATGTCTGGTGAGTGTTTTATAATGGATACTCTTTGAAGAAGCATATTTATGTATGTATGTACAAACCCGATTCCAAAAAAGTTGGGACACTGTACAAATTGTGAATAAAATCAGAATGCAATGATGTGGAAGTTTCAAATTTCATTCAGAATACAACATAGATGACATATCAAATGTTTAAACTGAGAAAATGTATCATTTTAAGATAAGTTGATTTTAAATTTCATGGCAACAACATCTCAAAAAAGTTGGGACAAAGCCATGTTTACCACTGTGTGGCATCCCATCTACTTTTTATAACAGTCTGCAAACGTCTGGGGACTGAGGAGACAAGTTGCTCAAGTTTAGGATAGGAATGTTGTCCCATTCTTGTCTTATACAGGCTTCTAGTTGCTCAACTGTCTTAGGTTTTCTTTGTCGCATCTTCCTCTTTATGATGCGCCAAATGTTTTCTATGGGTGAAAGATCTGGACTGCAGGCTGGCCATTTCAGTACCCGGATCCTTCTTCTACGCAGCCATGATGTTGTAATTGATGCAGTATGTGGTCTGACATTGTCATGTTGGAAAATGCAAGGTATTCCCTGAAAGAGATGACGTCTGGATGGGGAGCATATGTTGTTCTAGAACTTGGATATACTTTTCAGCATTGATGGTGCCTTTCCAGTTGTGTAAGCTGCCCATGCCACATGCACTAATGCAATCCCATACCATCAGAGATGCAGGCTTTCTGAACTGAGCGCTGATAACCTGGGTTGTCCTTGTCCTCTTTAGTCCGGCTGACATGGCGTCCCAGTTTTCCAAAAAGAACTTCAAATTTGATTCGTCTGACCACAGAACAGTGTTCCACTTTGCCACAGTCCATTTTAAAATGATTCTTGGCCCAGAGAAAACGCCTGCGCTACTGGATCATGTTTAGATATGGCTTCTATTTTGACCTATAGAGTTTTAACCGGCAACAGCGAATGGCACGGTGGACTGTGTTCACCAACAATGTTTTCTGGAAATATTCCTGAGCCCATGTTGTGATTTACATTACAGTAGCATTCCTGTATGTGAAGCAGTGCCGTCTAAGGGCCCGAAGATAACGGGCATCCAGTATGGTTTTCCGGCCTTGCCCTTACGCACAGAGATTGTTCCAGATTCTCTGAATCTTTGGATGATATTATGCACTGTAGATGATGATGATAACTTCAAACTCTTTGCAATCTTTCTCTGAGAAACTCCTTTCTGATATAGCTCCACTATTTTTCGCCGCAGCATTAGGGGAATTGGTGATCCTCTGCCCATCCTGACTTCTGAGAGACACTGCCACTCTGAGAGGCTCTTTTTAAACCCAATCATGTTGCCAATTCACCTAATAAGTTGCAAATTGGTCCTCCAGCTGTTCCTTATATGGACATGTAACTTTTCCGGCCTCTTATTGCTACCTTTCCCAACTTTTTTGGAATGTGTAGCTTTCATGAAATCCAAAATGAGCCAATATTGGCATGACATTTCAAAATGTCTCACGTTCAACATTTGATATGTTATCTATATTCTATTGTGAATAAAATATAAGTTTATAAGATTTGTAAATTATTACATTCCTTTTTTACTCACAATTTGCACAGTGTCCCAACTTTTGAATTGGGTTTGTATTAGTCCTTATGTATTTATGCTCAAGTCTTTTTTTCTTCGGTTACGTTTTCTTGAAACTGTCATTACATCAGACTGTCGGCATGGGGTCGTGGGAAAAAATAATAATAATAATAATAAACATTGTAATATTTCCTATTTTATTTTAAGTATGGTTCATTTATTTTTTATTGGAGACGTTGTGCGTCTAGAGATTAACATTATTTTAAAACACACTAATATAATTTTACAGTGGAGTGGAGTACAATCTTGCCTAGAGCACCAAAATGGTAAGAAACGGCCCTGGCTGAACACAAAATAAGATATTTGAAAGAATGTGGGAAACCAAACAGATGCCACTGACTTTTATAGTATGAAAAAAGGGCTACTATGGAAGATAGTGGGGACCAGAAACTGTTTGGCACATTTTTCAAAATATATATTTTTGGGTGAACTAAACTTAACTTAACTTAACCCTTTAAGACTTGTGTTATACTTTTAAGATACTGAAACCATTTTATGACCTTAAATTTTGATAAAACTGATTTTGTTGTTGTTGACATTTTAAGACTTTGTAAGGACCTGCGAGACCCTGCGCAAGACCTACAGGTTTTGTGTCTTTACCTCTACATGTGAACCGAGGTGTTATCATCAAACCTATATGATTATCTACAAAAGAAGATAATAATTCACAGGACAGTTAAGTGTCTAGTGTCAACCTCCAAAAGGGACAAAAAGTTATAATAACAGTGCATAACTTAGATGTGTCAAGCCATGTTTAATGTCATTGGCACTAGTCAAACCATCCTGTCACACACTGATCACAACAAATTTGGGCTACAGTGAAAAGACAATGACGACATAATATTGATCTCTCCCTTTAAATCAAATAAAATGTGTGACGGTCCATGAATTTTACAGATATACAAGTTAAAATATCTTTCTCTATATTGCACTTGATCTCTTGTGATAAACCGGCAGCAGAAACAACACAAGAGACACACCTTTCCTAAAAATAGTTTTTCCTCATTCCACACGTTTCCATGTAAAGCAGCAAGGTTTGCACATGACTATGTATTATTAATTATAATTGCACAGCTCTCTGGAAAACTGATTAGTCTCTCTCAATCTCGATGAACTGATCAGTTGTCAATTCAGTGGTGAAATATTTCTGAATAATGCTATTTATCTTTGACAACGTTATATAACTGACCGCTTATCCTGCAACTTAGCCTAGTTTTCTACATGCACATGATCTCTGCAGTTTCTACAAGATAATGAAATAATTGCTATATCAGTATTTCATGTTGATTTATTTATTTGGTACGTAGCCATGTAAAAAGTGGGATTATTATATCTTCCTCCCTCTTTCTTTTACACATGAACACACACCTCATCTCTTTAAAACACAGCTCTCTAAAGGGAGTAAACCATTACCTGATCTTGAGTCTGTAATTCCACTAATAATCAGCAGCGTCAAACAAATGAACGTCATCCCTGAATGACACAGATGCTAAAAGAAAATTATGAAAAGAGAAAATATTATAATCAGAAACTCACAGAATGGTGTATTAGCATGCAAGTGTTTGCCTCAGAATACTTAAGTACATACACATACACTTACCAAAAACTTAAACTTACCACACACACACAATCACTTTCTGTGACAGGAAAACTGGTTAAACTGGCAAAAATATGAAACATACTCCATGAAACATGCCCAAACAGATATACAGATGACTATTCATGTAAATTGAAAAAATTGGATATAGTATTTTGAAAACCTGTTTCAAAAACATCATACCTTTTTATTTATTTACATTTACTTATAATTATACATTATTTAAATTTGATAAAAGCATATATCTGACCTCAAGTCACGCTCATGCTAGACTTACACTTTTTCAGGTGTTTCTTGATTCTTCTGAATTATGATCATTGTCTTGAGTGTCTGAATAAATTGTGTTGATATGAGAATTCATATGAAGATCATAAAGAAGTCATTACTGGCTTGGTTTTACATATTTACATCACTGAACAACTTAAGTGATGACAAAAAACTGTTCTGCAGAGAATATAATTTACAGTATAATAGAATGTGTGCCAATTTAACAGCTACTGTACATTACTAAGTATTAATTTACTGAGGCAAAATTCATAGTTAGTTAATATTGAGTAATGAATCTTAAAATAAAGTGTGACCAAATTTATTTAAATAAAAAAAAAACTCTTGTAGTTTAGGATTTTATCCAGTGAAAAAATATTTTCTAGGCTTTTAAAAATGCTAATCTCTAAAATTATCATAAATGAGCTCAACAATGAACATCTGAAATTAAACAGAGCCACTTTAACACAGAACATCAGATATACTGATAACACCTCAATTTCGCTCAATATGAAAAAAAAAACAGGGTAGTATATTTCGGGGGGAGGGATTGGAACAACTTGAAGGGTCAGTAATGACAGATGATGACAGATTTTTCATTTTTGGGTGAACCATCCGTATAAGACAAAATCAATGTGAAATCAAACTAATAATAAAACATAGAATTCACACATTACAGTCATGAAAACTATGGAATAACACAGACAGCACTGGGAATGATGTAGTGAGCAACACATGTGACACAAATGAAAACAGTCTATATTTGAACTTGCTTTATTCCAGCTTTGCACAATCTGGACATTCATTAACAAATACCGAACACTATTGAGAAACATAAAATAAACCTATAATTGCTTTCACTAGCAGTGTAAATAATATGCAATATTTATTGCTATTACACTTTTTTTTCCCTTTTTTAAAAAAAAAAAAATTTTTTTGTATTTCCTTTTATGTCACTGATATCATTAGTAATCATCACAGATGATCAGTGGGATAGAATTTGTATTCCAAGAATAATAACCTTCCCCCAAACAAACAAATGGATAGAGTTTCTCATCAAAAGACTGATCAGTGTAAGAATAGATATGATACATGGACTCCACATCATAAAAGTAGACGAGACCCTTTTCATAATCCACAAACACACCGACCCTCTGAGGATTCACACTCAGAGAAAGAGAGACATGTGAAGACTCATAAGCCCAATACCCCCCATCTCTCAGACACACAGTCCAATATCCATTCATAGGACTCAGACGGATCCAGCCCTTCCTGCTAACAGATGCTCTGGTCACTCCTAAATACCACTCAGTCTGTCCCTTCACCTGCACCTCAAAGTAAAAACACCCTGAGGAGAATCCATTCTTCCCAAGAACACCAAGATAATCATTAAATCTGTATTTTTTTCATCCACTCCTTTCTGTTTTCTGTTTCCATTTCTCACTTGTTTCCCATCATCAGACACAATGAGATGTGGATGAGCCATATCAGCATCCAGAATCACATTCACTGCAAAAAATATTGAAAATTCTGCTTTACAGATGAGTACGTAACAAAGATAATGACAATTATTATTTATAGGAATCATGGTAACTTTACAAGAAGATTAACAAAAATGGAAATACTTCATTATGTGTGAATAATGAATTTAATAAAAAATAATGAGGGAAAAACCCTGTAATGTTCACTGTATATTATATTATGAACAATAATGTTCACAATTTTCACTTGGAGACTGAAATGTTCTGATTGTTCTGGTTGTGTTTTTCCTGATTCACTTTCCTGCTTCATTTGCTTTGAGGTTGTTTTCTCTATGTGTCATCGTTTTCAATGGTGGTTGCCCTAGTGTGAATTTTTAGGGGTCCAAGCACCAAAATGCTATTGTGTCTTCTCTTCTTCTTCTTCTTCTTAATTTTTCTGCCCAAAAAATAATTGGGCATCATAGACTGTAAACTGCAGAGCCCTGACAGGATGGTCCCAAAAGTGTACCGCTACTCACGTGCACAGATACACATCCTTTGGACCTATGTACTTTTGTGAACTCCTCCTAGGTCATTCGTCTGATTTGCATGATATTCAAAACAAATCATCTGCAGACACTCATGATAATGTCCAAGCTTAATCAAACTTGACACCCATAGACAACAGGACACTGTAAGGACTGAAAAATGACAACTGAATAATCACTAATATTCCACAACTGTACAATCTAGGAAGGTCAAAATTGGTACGCATCTTCTTTGGTTCATGTCTTAACATAACCAAACATAATCTTATTATTGGCAGATACCAGGGTCCGTGGCTCTATCATTGGAGAAAGCATGACGGTCAACTTGGATCAAATGTGCCTTGATAACCAATTACATTACAGTCTTGACATCATTGAATTTCTGTCAGAGTTGTGCGACAGTCAATGACTGTTTGTGGATGCCACAGAAATGACTGAGAAGTGCCATAAACTGAATCCTACCTTTTTTTTCAGTGTAAAGTCTAAGAATAGGTCAATCCAAAATGAATGTTTAATGGCAAACATGTTGATGATTAGCCTGATTCATTCCAGCATAAGCTGTTTTCCCAGAAAAGTAGTTTATTCAGCATAGTGACATCTATTGACATCCATTTTTATCTCCTTAAGCCGTGTTCACACTGTGCGATGATTTACATTATCAACCCATACATGTTCAGTGACTGCGAGCTGCATTGCAAGCAGGGCTGTAATGTTGGCTATCATTAAAAGTATATGAATGGCGGCAATACCGGCGTATTTAAGAAGAATAGTGTAAGCAGCACTACACACCCACATGAAAACAGCAGCGCAACTGGTGTTTATCATGGCAAAGGCAACATATTATATGAATTCTGTGAGCGGAGGACGGGAGCGCCAGAGTTTATGCGGTTAGAAGAAATCTCTAGCATTAATTCTGATCATGGCTTGTCTTGAAAAAATGAAGACAGTTTGACGTTCGTCGTAGGAGAAGTCACACTGCAGGACAGTGCGGCAAATCTTCTGACACTGCCAGAATTACGTCGGAGGTAAAATTTTATCGCAACGGCCATTAATCGGCTGTCGGTGAACATGACAAACTAACGATCAAAAACTACAGATTTTAGCCTATAGGATTATAGGAATCTTTTAGGATTTTCAAAAATTTGTCTCAGATGACCAAATCATGGCCAAAATCGTACAGTGTGAGTGGTTTAGTGTGGTTTCACTACAAATACTATAGTTGAACTTCTAACGTCCGATTTAATAAATTTAGCTGCACAAACAATTGTACAACTACGTAGCCTACAACTATGTACAATTTAATTTGTATGGTTTAATTTGTTTATTTTAAAATAGCTCAATCTAATGGATCCATATGATGTTTTTCTGTCCTCTGCAAAGCATTGTTCTGGGCTACATTTCCCAAAAGCATCATGAGCCTAAGCTGATCGCAAAGATGGCAATGGTTTTTATGATATTTATTGGGAAAACACAGCCTGTAAGATCCGGTCCGTGGGCTTTCAGGCATGATTGCCAAATATAGGTTTATTCTCCCATTACAGTGACTCTCACACCACACATACTGTTACACATCACCATGGACTGCATTTCCCATCATCCATTGCACTTATTACACACACACAGTTGATTGCACACACCACACACCACACAGCTGAATCCAAGACGACATGCTACTTAAGCCATGGACTTCCTCTCTCTCACTGCCGAGTATTGTTCTGCATTTTCACTCCCCAAGTGTTAGCTGCCTTACTGAGCCATTCCGTGTTTTCTGTTTTAGTCTCGTGTATTGTTTTGCATGTATCCCTGTTTAGCGGATAGCTACCTTACCGAGCCTGTTTAAGTTTTCTTAGTCTAGTCTTAGTCTTGCCTTGTCTGTTTTCCTGGTCTCTGATTCACGCCACGTCTCTTGGATTAACCCTTTGCTTGCTTTTTCTGACTCTGTTTGCCCCTGCTTGGACCTTTGCCTTCTACCTGGATTTATCTCTTGCATTGCCTTTGATATACCTGTTTGCCATTGTCTGACACATGCCTGTTAAAACCACGTCTCTTAATAAAAGCTTGCACATGGATCCTCACGCCTCACGTCTCGTCGGTCCCGTTACACAGCCCTTCGGACAGGTTTTTCCAATGGAGGCTTTTCTCCACGATTTGGGACATTTCACTTAAAGGGGTCATATGATGAGATTTCAAGTTTTCCGTTCTCTTTAGAGTGTTACAAGCTCTTGGTGCATAAAGAAGATTTGTAAAGTTGAAAAGACTAAAGTCTCAAATCAAAAGAGATTTCTTTATAAAAGTTAAGAGTCAACCACACCTACCTAAAACGGGCTCATTCTAACACGCCCCCACATAACTACATCACTATGTGGAAATATTAGCATAATGCCGCCCAAATGTGCACGCAAAGAAAGAAGGCGTGGTTTCAGGAACAGCAGTCGTGTTGATGCAGCCATGTCAGGGAGACGCTGTGTTTCAGTGCGAAAGCAAAAGCACTTTATTTGGCCTTCCGGAAGTAGATGCAATTAGGAATCATTGGTTAAGATTTATTTACAACAGAACAGCACACCCCAGATGTCAACATATTCTGTTACACAAAATACACAAAATAATGATCTTTAAAATAGCATCAGATGACCCCTTTAAGGACGAGATTAATACATATGGTAAGTGGTACAATATACAACTATTAAGACATTTAGTAATGTTTGCATCGAATTGCAGTATTATTTCACGTTCTAAAGGTTACAACTGAAATAATTTGCCATGTTTACTATGTTTATTTGCTTGGTCAGTGTCGTTATGGATTTTGGTTCTTTTGCTATTGTAAGCTGTAAGGACCTTTGAAATAACTGAAATCATTTGGCGAAGTGATATGGACATGAAATGCGGTCAAGACCTATACATTCGCCATGCATTTCCTTGAAAATAATGTACCCCTTAGAATGTTCGTCAGCCAATCAGATTCAAGCATTCAACAGCGCCGTAGTATTACAGGATTTTGTATACCATTTGCTAACACAGTTCCGTTTTGTTACGCACATAGATAACAAACATGGATAGGACATCAGTTTATATCTTCAGATTTAGGACTTGTTTGAATGCATTTTATTATTCAAGGCCCATATCTGATTATTTGATATTCTGAACTCTGCTCTAATCACTGCTCTTCAGAAGTTTTAAAAGTTGCATTTTTGGCTTGTTTGCCTCAGCAGTCCATCAGTACTCGTCAATGTCAAATTCGTGGAAATGGCCAAATCAAAGAAGGCGGGGTTTTCACAGAATCCGAGCATGAATCAGCCAGTGCAATGCTCAGTTTAAACATTTAAACAGTGTGAGGTAATAAACATTAAGCAGGACTTTAAATAAGATATATATTATCATTCTTTTCTATAAGAGTTACTAAAGAAGATTTTACAAAGTGTGTGTAAACTTTACTTGAAACAGAGTAAGTAAACTTTACTTAAGAGTTTCTAATTAAAGCTGATAAAATTACTAGCAATGTCTGTTTCCAAATACTCCAAATATTTTCAGTAAATGACAGTAAACATTTTTACTGATGGCTTTTTGGCCTCTTTCATTCTAAGAGTAAGAGGGAGTGATACATTGTTGACTCTGCTGTAAAACCACATCATAAGATACATCTGATTGCTAATCATCTACATGACCATGGTGCTTTTTATTTTGTGTCTTGTATGGCACATTTACACTGCATTAGTTGCATAAACCAAACTCTTAAAAATCATCTCAATAAATATTCAACATGATAATGAAATTATTAAAAATTAATAAGTATATAACCAAAAATAGGAATAGGTTTTTACTTACATGTGATTTCCTTAAATGTGTAGTCCACTAAAAACAAAAAGTATAACTTATAAAGGGTTCATCCAATCCAATAACACTATTAACATATTAAGATAGATTTCTCTGTCTGCAATTATAACTGAAGATGAGGAGCCAATACTTGGTTGTCAAAATCAAAAGGTCGTTGACAAAAAGTATATTGAATACCACGTCTGTTAATTAAATATTGTTGGTGTGGTGTGTGTGTGTTCACTCAAACTTAACTTTTTGAGTTATCTTTTTGCACTGATTTTGTATTTGCGTAGAATATTTTCAACTAGACAAATTTAAAGTTACTTGAACTTATACAGTTTAGTTGGAATAACTTTATTAAAATAAGGTAAACTTACTTTTAGGTTTTCAGTACAAAACTTCACTTAAAATTTTTTTTTTAGTTCACTCGACCTTTTGAGTTATCAATTACCACTCAGTTGAGCTGTATTTACTTATGTCAACTTGATAAATTTAGTTATTTGAACATAAAATTTAGTTGGAATAACTTCTAGAAAGTAAAATGAACTTACCTTTTCAATACCAAAGTTAATTTCACATAATTTGGCTTATTTTCTTATTTAACCATTATACACTATAAAAATAAAAGGTGCTTCAAAAGGTTCTTCAAGAGATGCAATAGAAGAACCATTTTTGGTTCCACAAAAAACCATTCAGTCAAAGGTTCTTTAAAGACCATCTCTAATTCAAATACCTTTTTATATCTGAAGAACCTTCTTCGCATAAAGAACCCTTTGTGAAACAGAAAGGTTTTTCAGATGTTAAAGGTATTTTATGAAACCATTTAGACAAAAAAGGTTCTTCCATGGCATCGGTGAAGCACCTTTATTTTTAAGAGTGTAGTCACTATTATAATAAATGGTGTCTGCTTTAATTGAGCACTTGACTCTTGACTCTTTTATTTTTTTCAACAATTGCAACAGTGTTTCATTGAAAATACTTGTGCAATGACAAAGTAGATCCGCTGAAGTCTGCTTTTTATGACATTCAAATGTTTACAGTGGTTTAAATTCTACATTTTACATTTTACAATGTTTAAATGACTGTCTCAAAGCAGATTACAGTAGTAGTGAGCTTTGAGGCATACTGAAACTGTAAAATGCTTTAAATAAATAAAAAAAAAACTAAAATTAATTCAGCATTGTGATAGAAAGATCACTAAGCACTGACACTTTACCATTTACTGCACTGTTATTCTTTTCATTATTCCCTATACAGCGGCTAAGTCTCGCTCATTCACAGAAAACGGCTTACTTCTTCATTGAAAAATAAGGAGGATAGAGGGCAATTTTGATTTAGTTCAAAATGATGTCACACCAGTTTGTTCTTTGATTTTACTTGGAGTATATCGGATGCCATTAGGCGATATGGCCATATTGTGTGATATTACTCCTGTGTGAAAGGTAATGTGTGCACACTGAAAGCGTTCATGTACAATCGAAAGTAGGGTGGGTATCGTTTGGTGTTTTCGATACCCCGGTGCCAATTGATACTTTAAAAAGGTTTACGGGGCCTGATCCGATACTTATTAAAATAAATAAATAAATTCCCCAAAAAATGAATGATTGGCCATTAGCACTATTAACACATGATGTCTGTTTCATTCATACTGGACGCCAGAGGGCGCCCTCGCACAGAAAATCCACATATCCAGTCACAGAAGTAAAGAACTCATGACCCCCCAGGAAATCCCTTATATTTTTTTTTCCAAGCCATCTTGGTACTTTCATAATAATAAGTATATTTTTTTATTACATACATTGCTAACGATGTATTCTTTTAAAGCAGCTATGGAATCCTATTCTGCTCATTCTGTGACAAGAAGCCACATCAGATCACAAAGGAAACATTTGACTGGTGTTGTGGAGTAAAAAGGTTACAATGTTCTCTTTTGTTGGATAAAGGAAGGCATTTTATTTAAGAATGTGTAGTTAGTTAACAGACGGCTAACGTGCTGCCATCAGAGTAAGTGTAATTACTGCATTCACGTGCTCCTTGGATGCTCTCATTTCCCGATTTGTGCTTTTAAGTCGGAATGTGAAAACAACATGCACACTCACGTTACTACAAAGATTTGTATTATTACAGATTCTGACTTGAGTTCACGTGCATTTTCTCAATCGGGAAATAATTTTTCACGTGCGGTGCCGGTGATGATGCTTCTTACGTCCGTTTCGGAGAACCAGAGGACAAATATTTCAATCGATCGCTCAGGCATGGCACCGAAATCTGCATTCTGATTCGGTTCTAGTACATACCGGTTACATAGGTACTGGTGCCATATCGGTACCGGGTTTCGGTACCCAACCCTACTCGAAAGCATGATTTTATTTTTTTTGCAAAGGTCCCTTTTAGGGCAGAGGTGGGGAACATTGATCCTGGGGGCCGGTTTTTTTGTCCTGCAGATTTTAGCTCCAACCCTAATCAAACACACCTGCACAAGCTAATCAAGGTCTTCAGGATACAGGTAGGTTTTTTTTTTTCAGGGTTTGGAGCTAAATTGACCCTCCATGATCAACGTTCCCCACCCCTGCTTTAGGGGCTCCATTTTTATTTACATAAAATATAAAAAATAGGAAGAAAACAAGAACTTTACCTCTGGTTTTATTAACAAAAGTAGCTATTAATGTACCAGCAAACGCACTGAACACAACAGCGACTGAAATCATGATGACTGGTGTCCTCCAATAATTCCTCCAAGTAATAAACGTTTTTTTACCTGCATAAAAAAATAACATTATGTAAGTCAAAGATTTATTATGGGTTGATTAAAATACATAATGATCAGTTCTGAATTGTACATAGGCTACTAGTGTAGTGTTAAGTCCACTTTAGTCGAGTACGAGTCAAATCAGAGTCCAAAAGGGACCAAGTCAGACTTAAGTCTGAGATCAAAAGGGTTGAGTCTGAGTCCTACTACACACTACTGTATGTCATTAAGTCAATATCTGAAGGTTGTTTTAACCTTAACTACAAGAAAAGCATGCAATGTCATTAACAAAAGCACATCTCTTGCTTTGTCATTTTGGTTGCACTTTATTTTGATAGTCCACTTTAGACATTCTACTAACTAAAAGTAACTTTGAAACGCCAGGGTCACAAAACTATTGTCATTTAGAGAAATAGTGTCCCTTTAATTAAAGACCATTGCTATGCTCTGAAAATGTAAACCCATTGAGCACAGAACAGTCCAGCTTAAACAGCCCACTTTACTTAAAATCACCATATTACTAGTATAAATATTGTAAGTACAACGTTCTCAATCTTACTGAAAACAAAAAAACTAATTACAAGCAATAGGACAAATAAAAACTACAGTAGAACAAATAAATAAAAAAGGGGGACCTTTACAAAAGAACATATTGATCATAGTTAGCAAGTAGTTCTCAATGAGAATATTTTTATTTAGTAATGATCGAATTCCCAATTAAGAAACTATACCTTTGTCCTTAATGTGCTATTATTTACTGCTTAGTTAATCTTGCTTCCATATTAGTTAATAGTATTAGGTTCAGTGTTAATGTAGTACTACCTATTACTTCCTGCATAGTTACTTGTTAACAACGGACTATTATTCTAAAATGTTACCATTATTTTTATAAATGGGAGTTTGCAGCAGTGGTAACAGCATATAAACAAACTCACACACTCATACATTTTCAGGACTTGCGACACCCTGCTGTGTGAAAGGAACCGGACCGGACAACTAGTTTTCTGTAACGTCATACAGTGTGAGTTCAGTAACGTGGATATAATCTGTGTGTCAGCTGAAGGTTTTAGATTCAGTCACTCTGTTCCTTGCTGCTTCATAGTCTCAATTTTAATATCAGGAGGTTTTTAATCCAGGGACAGAAAAACATGAATCATAATATTGCTTATATGTGATAATTAAACTTTAAACAGCTATGATTTTATTAATTAAATGCGAGTATGGAATGTTTCAAAATAAAAACGCAGTTAGCAATCATTAAATGGCCCACATTTATGCCAACTTGCCAAGTGATAGTTTTGATCTACTGATGATGAATAATGAATATTTTGTTTATTTATAGTGTTTAAATCATACCTGTAAACTCAAATTTCAGCCAGGAAAGTTTTGATGGCATTTTCTTTTCATCTAGCCTCCATATAAGGCTGTTAAACGCGAGTGTTCACATCATTGGGTAGGAGGGGGTTAGCATAAGCCCGTAAACCTTCTACCAGCTGTGTAAAGGGGGCATACGTCATGTTGTTCGGAAAACAGCGGGGTGGGGGCCCCCCCCCCCTTTATATAAATTGCCAAGGTGGTCTCAGGTCACGCTCCCTCTACAGGATGTCGAGATGCCTCCTTCTATGGGCCAGGAAGACTGAACCAAGGAGCAAACATTCTGTCCCGGGGAAATAAATCTCCATGGAGATTCACTTCCCCGGGACAGCATGCAGGAGAATGGAGACTACACCCTCAAGTGGTTCAGAAGATTTGGTCGGTCCTGGTCGGGCAGAGGTGGACCTCTTCACCTCAAAAGACAACCCTCACTGCCCAAACCTATTTCTTAAAGAAGGAGATGCTCTGCTGGCCTGTCATGCTGTGGCCCATGTTGAGCCTTTATGATGCGTTCCCTCTCCCCTGCCGATTGGCCCCCTGCTTCCGCTTCCACTCAGGGGTCATCAGGTATTCAGGAAAGAGTTCAGATGCTTTTGGTCCTCCAGGAGGGTGGTCCCTCTGGAGGAATCCGAGTGTGGTTCCCCCCCCCCGAGTTGATTACGCTGTTGTCAGCACCCTTTGGCCTATCCCCCTGCGGAAGGACCCCCCCCCGCCTCCTCTCCCAAGCGATATAAAGACACGATCCTGGCTGGCATCCCCCGGCCTTAGATGTGGAGCCTTCATTATATTTTTGGGTTCCCACCGTCTCGAACGGGAGTCTTACAAACAACTCACCTCGTGCCCGCGAGGGTAACTAAGAACCATTTTGGAAAGCTACAAGCTACGTCTACGAGATGCTCAACCCACGTCCCTTAACTTCATGGTTCTGTGTTTCTGACTGGTGCTGCAGCTTCCAGATTAAGACCTATCCTCGGTGCATTTAATATAAAATTTTCCATTTAAAAAAACATCTTTCTTCTCTGCAATACAAGCTGCGCGCTGGATACAGGTGTTGACCTTTCGTACAACCCTAATATATGTGCATCCATCAATGGTGAATCACCCTCACGTGGCTGGCCAGGGTTCACAGGCGGCGTTGTCCTTCTTTGCGGGAGCTTGGAGATTGAAAAGGTCCTCTCGGGGGGCTCTTTAAAGGGCCCCCGTTTTGAGCCGCTCCAGTCGGCCGACTTACAGCCTCTGTTGCTTAAAACAGCCCTCCTTTTGGCTTTAGTGTTGGTCAAGTGAGTGGGCAATTATTAGCCGTGCTAAGTTAGCACTTCCTGCCTTGAGTGAGCGCTCTAGCCATTTCAGGCAATCAGAGTAGTGTATGCTTTAGAAACCACTCTAAAGGGCTGCCAGTTACAAAGCAGAGACTATCCTACTGGATAGTAAATGCTATTGCTAAAGATAGGAAAATAAAGAGAAAAATTAGCAGGCCCCTAGGGGGGAAACCCACCTTGATCGTGACTAGCATTGCGAGACAGGATCATGCTAAAAGTTCCATAATATAATAAGCCCTGGGGCTTACACCTTCGTGGACTACGGTTTCCTATGTGAGTGATGGCCCCACTCCACCAGAGGATGGCAGCTCGTCTTGCCTCTGGGCTCTCCTGGTTTTGGTTTTGGGTGTCCAGTGGAGTTTCAATTGGTGATATCTGTGCAGCAGCCGGCTTGTTTTCGCCATCTACCTTCACTAAATTTTATAACCTGGACGTCTCTGTCCTTCAGGCATGGATCTTGTCCCCCTAATCTCCCTGATTCCCTTGTGAGTGGAGAAGGTCTTAGGGCACTTTCACACTAGCATGTTTGGTGCGCACCCGGGTTCGATTGAAGTCAGATTTCGGTTCGTTTGGAAGATGTGAACGCTGTCATGCTAATAAACGTGGATGCGCGCACCGGGGTAACCGAAACCCCCCCGAACTACCTGAAGGAGGTGGCTTCTGATGTTTCAATTGCGGCTCGAATCCGAGTGGCACGGTTCACAACAGTAATATGAAACATCATTCAACAACGGACTCAAGGGGCACCTTGTTAGAGTAAGACCTCTGCAATCGTTTAAAGAGAGAAGTTTAAAGAGAAAAAAGAGAAAAAATGTAAATTGCCGATTACAATGTATTTTCTTCAATCAACCACATATACGGAATGATAGTGTTGCAGATTAACCTTGTATTATTCGAGCGAGAGTGAGAGTCGCAGTGTATTCGCTGTAGCAACTGCAATCAGAGTGACAATGATGGAAACTATCCTCTGCTCTCTCTCCCTCAAAAGCCGTCACATGCACCGCCATACATAATAAACCCATAAGTCGCTTACTCTGTGTGCATAATGCACAAATTAATTACAAAAAAAACAATACATTACCCCACGTTCTGTCTTACCACAGTTCGTGATGCCTTAAGATGATCGCAAATGCAAACCCGGGGTGGATAGAATTAAAGGTCCAATATATAGGATTTTTTTATTAAAATATCCAAAAACCACTAGATCAGTGTTATATATTTTGCTGACTTGTGTTTTTACATATCCCCAAATGTTTCGAAGAATTTTTAAATCCAGAGAAATAAGCAATTTTTTTATCTAGTGACACGAACCGTGTCTATAGTGTCACTGTGTTGCCTGCTAATGACGTCATAACCCCTCAAAAACCCCGTGGTGTCCCATCGATTTTTCCGGTTTTGTTGAAAAAACATGTAAAACCAAGATGCTTTAAATATGTTGTGCGTTTTAATAACCTTTGACGACCACACAGAGAAGCATTTATACAGAAACTTTCAAATGTATCTAGTAAGGATTTTTTTCTCCACATACGCCACGACCAGAAGGGCGAAGCAGGGTCGACTGTTCATAATAAAAGCTTCCCGCTTGCTTCGAGCCATGTTCACGCCGTGTCAGTGGCCCCTCGTTTTGCTTTGAGGCTTTCTTCAGAGCAGGCCTCACCCTGCTGTCACCTCACTCTAACTCTTCTACTACGTTATAAATCATTAGCTCATCCACATTAACATGATTTTCTGCCTGCCTTCTGCCTCGATCCCGGTCGAGTTGCATTGCATCGGCTGTGGGGACTGAGGACGACAGCTCCCATGATTCCAACCTCAGAGTCACAACACTGCGTCATTTTAAAACGACGCCTTTTTCTATTTTGTTTATTTATGTGGAATACGAACCTCTCTCTAGCGCGACACTTACATATGTGCCTTCGAAGTGTGAAACCAGACCAAAAGCTTGCAATGCTGGGCGGTGGTGCCAGGAACATCCGCACTCGGGTCGAACCATAGCAAAACAAGCCCAGTGTGAAGCACCTTAGTTTATGCAGACACTATTACCTCGGCCTAAGTCTCATTATTAGCCAATGCCAAGGGGTCTATGAGCCATCATTGCGCACTGGTCCGTGGTCTGTGGCTCACAGATCTCGGCTTCGTTCTGCGGTTGGTATGTGTATTAGCAGATACTGACGCTTTTTTTGGAACAATTCCCCATAGTGTTTCATGGGACGTAATAGACTGTTTTCGAAGGGAACTCTCCAGTAACTAAAGTAACCTCAGTTCCCTGAGATAACAGGAATGAGCATTGCGTAGACTGCCATGCCATAATGCTTCAGTATAAAGTATTCAGAGTAAACAGGAGTTTCCACATGGAATTTGACGCATTACTCGTTCCCGTTATCTCAGGGAAACAAGGTTACGCTCAACGCTGAGAAAAAAAAAAACATTTTGCAAAACCAACTGCTGTCTATAATGGATTAAAAACCTTTTTTAAGTAAACAAAAAAAAAAAAACTTTTTATAACGGCATAACCCATGAACATTAACAAATTACAGGAACAAAAGTGTCAGTACTTGATTATCAGTGTCTCCAGCATGTGATGTCTCAGTTTGACTCTGCAGTGAATCTTGCTGTCTCTCTCATATACAGTGATGGTGTGTTTCACACTGAATCTGTCTGTGTTTCTGTGTTTCTCTGTAGTTTCTAAACTCAAACTGACTCCTTCACTGTCCAGCCACTCAAGATCAGGTTCAGGATACCAGCCTTCAGATTCACACTGTAGATGAAGCCCTCCTGAATGATCAAACCCATCTACAGTGATCACTGGAGGACGTCCTACAGCTACAGACCAACATCAACAACATTCAGTGAGTGAACTAAACATCATAAAACAGCAACATAAACATCAAATGCATCATGCCTAAACATTACATGTTAACTTTTGTTTGTTTCCTCACCCTCAACTCTGACATTAACAGTGGTGTCATCATACCATGATTTAGACTGAATAAAACACTTATAACGTCCTTCATCAGAGACTCGGACTGATGAGAGTTTGAGTGATGTGTTTCCTCTCTGTAGTTCTTGATGGATCAGTTTTGTTCTCCCTCTGTAGGACTGAATCTGATCTGTGTTTCTGTCTTCATGATCCTCATAGAGATGCACAAGTGAGTCTTTCAGACCAGGTCTAAACCACTCGACTCTCATGTCCACAACACTGATGTTGGGTTTGACTGAACAGGGCAGAATCACATCTTCACCAGCTACAGCAAACACAGGATATGCAGGACCCACTACCTTACATTGCTCTGTAAAAGAGAAAGAAAGCAGAACTAAACTACACATCATAAAGGTTTCATGTTGGTCCAGACAAACAGTACTGTGCAAAAGTAGTTATAAACATAATTTATTATTCAGTGATGAATAAATTACCTGATCTTGAGTCTGTAATTCCACTCACAAGCAGGAGAGTCAAACAAATGAACTTCATCCCTGAATGACACAGATGCTAAAAGAAAATTATGAAAAATACTATAATAAAAAAGAAAATAGAATAGGGGGTCACATGCCCACCTTTTTTTTACTTTAAAATACTACTTAAAAAAACTTACCCACCTGGGTGTCGAAGGAAGAAAACCCAATTATTTTCTTTCTAATGAAAAAAAACAGTTAAACTGAATCAAGACCAGTACAGACCAGTAGAGCATGTATACTCTACTAGTTAATTAAAATACATATATATGAAAGGGGAGGATCATATTTTTAAAAAACATATGCTGATTTTAAAAATTCTCCTCCCCTTTCAAAATTTACAAAAGTAGTTTTTACTTGCAATAAACTGTTTGAAAAAAAAAACACAGCATGAATGGTTCCTCAAGTCACCTATGTCATACTCAGGTAAACATTTTCTTCCTTGAAAATCTTCCGTGGCTTCCAATTCAACATTGGTCTGTGTTCTCAAGAGATGCTCAGATTTTCTAATAAATTGCGTCCACATTAGATTCGATGTAACAGGAGATCATATCTTTCCTGATTTGGTTCACACTTTCTTGTGAAAACCAACCACCCTGAAACAAACACAGTCCCTCCTCCTCATCATCCATCCTGATAACACTTGTCACAAGACTAATAACCTTTAAATCTGATTTGAAATATGGCGTATGAACACGTTACACCGAAGTAAAAAAAAATGAACACAAATGTATTTATGACAGAATATTTACATCCACAATATAGCAGTTAACTTTTACTACTAATGACAACAAGCACCAGGAAATAATTTCAAAATACTATATATATATAGTATATATTATATATCATATTTAAATTATAGATAGTATATATATTATAATATAGTATATAATATATATTATCTCTAATAAATATAATATATATATATATATCGTCACATCAAAATGTTTCTTGAAAAATAAAAAAAATAAACATTTTTAAACAAAATCATTGTATCATATAAAGCTAATATAACTACATTTCATGAAAATTTCATGAATTTCATTTAACGAAGAAAATAGATTTTAAAAAGTAAAATAAGTTTAGATCTTCTTTAGAAAAACAATTGAGACAACATATCACAAAGCTGAAAACCAGGGGTCTCCAAACTCAGTCCTGGAGGGCCACTGTCCTGCAGAGTTTAGCTCCATCCCTAATTAAAGATACCTGAACCAGCTAATTAAGGGCTGTGTTCGGGATGGCACATTAATTTGATGCTTTGTAAAATATTTCACTGTTATTACCCAGGGAAAAAGACACTGTCACACTATATGGAACAAGCTGTCATATGGGCAGCTGCTGTTTACTGATACAGACTGAAAAATACTTCCATTTTAAATATGAAATACTATCTAAAGCACAGGCTCTATAAACAAATCTTGGTTATTGCAGTTACGCATTTGTTTGATGGTAAACCCATGCATTCACATACTTTTTGCAGCTGTAAATGACCCTTGATTGAATGTACTTCAGTGTGGTTTTATTGTATTCATGTGTTTTCTCAACAGCTGTAACAAAAATGTTGATACTGAATTTTTCATAGAAAATTATTCTAATTTAAGAAGCTTTTGAACTCTTTTAGTCTGAAACCAATATATTCAGAATGTAACTTATTTATAAACACACATGTAATCAATTTATATTGTATATTTACATCTAAAGTTTGAGAAAACAGACTTCTGTTTTTATTGCGAGAGCTAACAGTATTCCAGCAATCACACTGAGCACAATTAACAGCTACTGAAATCAGGGCGACTGATGTCCTCCAAGAACTAAACCAAGTCTCTACAAAAAGTAGAGACTAAGCACATATTAAATTATTTGTATATAAAGGTGCTGAATGAAAGATGTTACAGTACTGCATTTACATCAGTCATTACACTCAGAGATTTGTGAACTCTGTCAGAAAGGAGGATGATCACTGATTAGCTTCAGAAGACATGGACTACAGAACTTGAGTTGTATGGACTACTGTTACGACACTTATTTAATCCTGGTAATGATGGTGAACACTCAGAGGAGAAGGAGAGTAGGATCTAAATGCAGTATTTATTACACAAACAATAATCTAAGAACAAGGAGCAAAAACCAAGAAACACAAGTGCAGAACTGAGGACAGCAACAACACATCCAACAATGGACAAGATCCGACAAAGAACAGGAGAAACAGGAACACTGGAGTTTAAATACTCAATCCCCGCGTCTCAATGTTCATACTATCCATCCTAGTATGTGAGATTAGAATTAGTGTGTCCCAAAGCATAGTTGTGCAAAGATATGCAGAAAGTCCCCGGATGGTCTACTATATCAGGTAGATTTTTGAAGTGTGGATCCATGCACACTCTAACTACAAACATGGCAGACTGACGGTTAAGTAGAGAGGTTTAGATAAAGGGGTTTGGGTTACTAATAATCAACATTTAACCTGGTTAAAAAATGTTTTTTATTGTTATCTGTGTTATATTTCATCTGCAACAACAATGTCAACTTTTATAAACATGCATTTGGATGTCAACTTTTAAATGCATCATTATGCAAAAAATATGAGCAGATTTCTCCACAAAGACCCACGGCTGGCAGATCAACATGCTACTTCTTTTCTCTCCAGCACAGTAGGAAGATAAATGAAATGCAATTTGGAGGATGTTAACTGTGACAAGATGATTTACAGGCCAGTTTACAGTGACAGGGTGTGTGTAAATATGCAACAGAGCGGTCTGTTAAAGACGCAATTGTATGACGTGATAGTTTGTCCCAAAGCTTGCCTACTCTTACTACACACTAAAAAGTGTGTACTTCTTCAC
Organism: Sinocyclocheilus anophthalmus; assembly: GCA_018155175.1. Taxonomy (NCBI): domain Eukaryota; kingdom Metazoa; phylum Chordata; class Actinopteri; order Cypriniformes; family Cyprinidae; genus Sinocyclocheilus; species Sinocyclocheilus anophthalmus. The sequence continues at coordinate 23,998 of JADLZN010011133.1, read as the reverse complement.
CAAAAGACATACTTTAAGGGTGTAGTGTAAGTAGGCACACTGGGACGCAGCAAGGGCTAACAGACTGACAAGACACACCTGTAAACAATCAGGGAACTACTCATCAAGAAAAACTACAAAAGGACTACAAACAGAACAGGAAACAGGAGCAAAACAGGGCAGAATGTAACCTAAAAGTCCAAATAACAAAAAACACAAGGTACACAAAACCAGGTATACGTAACAGTCCTTTTAGGAGCTTGGCACTCAATCTATTTTGTTCTGAGAAGCTCAAACTTAAAAATAACAGAAAATTTTAAACTGGGTTGGAAAGACACAGAAGTTCAATGAAATGCAAAATCAATGAGAAATCAAATTAATAATAATAAAATGAAAATTAAGAACATTCATCAACCAACAGCAAACAGTGTTGAAGGAAGAAGAGTTAACTTGATGAGCTCTTCATGATGCTTGTCATTCATTATCTGCTCCAGCTCAAAACATTATTCATAATAAAGTAAAGCCTCTATCTTATAAAGAAATTCATATGTATACATATATGCATTATTTATATTAATTTACAAAAGTCATTTCAGACATTTAAGCAGAAGTCTTAAAACCAAAACATTTTAAGATCACAGAAAACATAAAATCACCCTTGTATGACCAGATTTTTGACTGGTAGTGCAAATAATATTTCATAATTATTGCTGTTAAACTTTTTAAAATTATATTTGGTTTAATTCTAGTGGATGAATGTAAAAAGTCACTGATCTCATTAGTAACGTGCACTCACAGATACCTAGATTGGTGTGGGGTTCATTAACTCCACTATCCCAGAACAACAAAATGGATAGAAAGTTTCTCATTAAAGACTGATCAGTGTCGCAATAGAATATGATAATGGACGTCCAACATATAAAAGGAGATGCGACCTGTTTAATAATCCACAAACACACGACCGTCTGAGGATTCACACTCAGAGAAATAGTAATTAACTGTGAAGCTCACGAGCCCAATACCCCCCATATCTCAGACACACCGTCCAGTATCCATTCTCAGGACCAGGACGGATCCCGCCCATCGGCTAAAAGATGCTTGGTCACTCCTAAATAACACTCAGTCTGTCATCACCTGCACCTCAAAGTAAAAAACCCCCCGAGGCGAATCCATCCTTCCCGAAGAACACCAAGATAATCATTAAATCTGTCTTTTCCCCCATTCACTCCTGTTTGTCTGTTTCCATTTCTCACTTGTTTTCCCATAGCAGCACGATGAGGACATTGATGGAGCGTATCAGCATACAGAATCAATTTCACTGTGGGGAAAAGATGAAAAATCTGCTTTACAGAGGAGTATATCTATAAATGAAATAAAGCAATTACGATTTGTATAGGATCATGAAACTTTAAACAAGACAAACAAAAAAAATCACCACTTAGTTATACTGTTAATATAAACACTAATGTTCTAATTTTGAATCTTCTCTCTTAATGATAGACTGAAATGTTCAGATTTTCCTGCGTCATTCATTTGCTATTTAGTTTGTGTATGGGAGTCATTTGTTGTCAATTTTTGAATCCTGTGTTATATTTGTCTGCTTTTATTTAGTAATGTAAAATAAATCATTAGTTATAAATACGTATATTAAAATAAATAATTATGCCATGAAACATGCCTTTAATTAAAATAAACAATTATTCCTTTTACTCACCCTTGTGTGTTCTTGAATGTGTGAGAGCTAAAAACAGAAAGTATGAAGTTATGAAGGCTTCATCTTTAGATCAATAATGAAATCAGTCATTTTAATCACATCGTGAAGACCAACAAAATCCAAGAAGACTTTATACAGTTTATATATCTTATAATAAAATACAATGAATTGAATAAATATATGAATGCTCAGCATGTTGATTCATTGTTTTGCAGAATAATTCATAGGTAATGAATTTATATGGTTAAATTAAGACATCAAAAAACTAATTCACCTTGATATGGTCATGAGGGTCTTCAGACTTTGTAAAAGTTGATCACGTTCTAAAGAAAATTCAGAAAAAGATGAGAAAAGAACATTCAAATTCTGTCATTTTTATTACTCTGACAAACAAGTAATGATCATGTAGTTGTGTTTATAGGGTGTGTTAACATCACAGGAGTGTGCATCAGGGGCCTGTATGTACCATGAAGCCGGTTTAGCTGGCTAGTCAGGTAAGTTTCAGTTTAGTTTGCGCTAACTCTGGGTTTTAGGCACCATGAAAGTGGTTTGGCTTTTAGCAGTGTTCATCCCCATAGTAACGTATGATCATGAGCAAAAAGCCTGCCTCCGGTAAGGTTATGTGTTCTGGTTTAGAGATCTCAAACTGAGATTTGACCAATCAACTTCGAGCAAAGTGACTGATCTCTGATGCAATAAAGTCACTCCCCAGTTTCTCTTGCTCCAAATGACCGGAACAAATGGACACTAGACACAGTTAAAACCTTTTTAAAGAAAAACGGCCTGGCTTTATTGAGATTATGTATAATATGCTTATAGTGATTTACTATATTATTATTACCTCATCCATTAACCACTTTAGCATATTCAATATATAAAGGCAAGAGTAGGTAAACAAAGTTATAATAACTGTATTAATAAATATTCACCTCATTTTCAGATATACTGTCCGAACAGATCATAGTTAATATTATTATATTCACATAGGAGCTAGAAAACTGAGACAATTGTGATTGTTCACGGTTTACTAATGCACGTATTAAAAGGTACCTATGATTCAGATTATTATTTCATTGGAAAGTAAAGGTTTACAACTGTCATTAAAATTTCAATTCAGCGATCATGCACTTTTTAAAAATCTACAAATAATTTTAACAGAAAATGATGATAATGGAGTACAAGCTTATTTGTTAAGTACTTTTGAAGAATACACAACGTCATTAAACTTCAGTTCATATTACCTAATGCTCTTTTTAACATTTACAAATGTTGTGAAAACATGAGCTTAATCAGACATTTTTAACTCTTTACTATTCACTGAACTGTTTCAGGTTATCATCATTATCATTAACTCATAACACAGTCTGTAAAAAAGTCATATATGTGGTTGTTGTGTAGATTCTTCAATTTCCAATCTGAAATCATTTATATAATTCGTTTGTTCCAGGTTTTGCAGTAGCCAATCTAAAGATTGAAACTGTTCATCATTTGTAAATGTTTATAAAGGTTTACTAATCTTTCAGTACCTGTAAGAGCCATATGTTATTTGGTTTTATATAGATGTGGAATAAATAAATAATTGTGTGTGTTAAGCAACTGTAAAATAATTATAAAAGTAAATAATTTAATGTGTATTATATTTCATATTGACAATGATGTAATTTCTGGCAAGGACAGTTAGACCGTTTTGTGATGCAATATTGGAGCGAGACTGTTTTTTGAACGTGTAACATCTTTCCAGTTAATTTTGTTATTAAACTTTACCTAAAGAACGTTTCTGGACTACGGAATGTTATTCGAGTTCAAATCATGCTCGCACATGAAGAAGCGAAAAGAAAGATGAACATTTAAACGGATTGCTATCACATCTTTGTCCTTGTCCTTTAGCATGCTGTTAACAGTTTGTGTTAAAGGTTGTGTGTTTTTGTTGTTAGTATTTAAATGCTTCTTAAAGACGTAACACATGTTGTAATTTGGGTGAAAAACATGTTTTATTGCCTCAACACTTATATTAGTATACTATATCATTAAACAGGGTATTCCTTGAATCATACATCCTCAGAGAAAACAAATCCTTTTTTTTTCAAGAAAATACGTGTATCATGACTCCACCAAAACAACATAACATATAAACAGATTTAGATCTCATGTTCCCTTATAGTAACCAACGAACCCCGCTACAATTGTTGAATACCCCTTACGCTAACCCATAACCAGCACACGAAACCGCTAATCTCATGTAAGAGACCAACATTCACATCTCAATAGCAGCAAAAGTGTTGTACATTAACAAAAGCTTTCAATCATTGTATAACATCTGTTAAAATCATCTGTAGATTTTCAAAACGTGCATGATCATATGAATGAAAGGTTTCACGACATTTGTAAACATTGTAATTTACATTAATTATCTGTTGATCAATAGGAAAGTGTTTTTAGTATACACACCCAATTACACGCTCATTTTTCAATGTTTTCGAAGCTATGTGAATAATATTAAACTACTGACCTAAGGCATATTAATGGTGTGTTAATGAAAGTTATAATTGTAAAAAAAAATTGTAATTTGTACCCAAGATGGAGCCTGTGTTGGCTGGCCGCTGGTCACTGTCTGCTGGCGTTGTGTCGCTTCCGCTGTGGCGGCTCAAGTGTACACCCATGTCTTGTTTTTTTTCTCTTCTTAGGTGGCTGCGGTCAGGGTGTACTGATCGCCAACTCTTCTATAAGACATCAATAGTACAGATCATTGTTCTACCCGGCCCTGGGCCGATATTCATTCACCATAATATTAATTGTCCACAGCCAGACAATACAAACTAACTACGAAATATTCATCAGAAAAAATCGATAAAGAGTAATTTTGTTTCGAAAACAACGAAAAGTACACAAAAGACCACGAAACGGAGAAGTGAGGGGAAATGGCCAAATGACAAAAATACAAAGTGGTACTGACGAGTCACGAAAATGAGTCCTGAAGGCGGGGGGGTTAGACAGAGGTCCAAAAAAAAATCCGTCGGAAAATGGCGTTGATTCCTTGAGAGGAGGCTAATGCATAGACTGTATGGTCTAATGATTCTCCCTCGTCTACAGCAGCTGGACTCTGCTGTCTCCGTCCCGTCTTCCCAAATACGTTTGTGGAGTTTTTGCGCTCGGCAGATTAAGTCCGTGTCAACTCCACACAATTCCCCGCAAAATATCTGGTTAAGACGTTACTCTTCCCCTCAGGAAAGCACTGGTAAATGCTCATTCAATAACTAATAAAACATTTGCGTTGAACGACTTTTTTAAATCCAAGGAGCTGGACTTTTTGTTTTTGACTGAAATCTGGCAGAGGAAAATGCTCCCCTTAAAGAAATTTGCCCAAATAATTATTTATACCTTTATTAGTCTACCGAGAATTTCGGGCCGTGGTGGAGGACTCGCTGTGGTGTTTAGAAACTGTTTTTTTTCTGCTGGTACTGGGTTTTTCCTCTTCCTTTGAATTGCAAATTATTCAAGTTTGTGGTACAGATCCCCTTTATTGTATTTTAATTTATCGTTCACCTGGTCCTAATAGCTCCTTAGATGATTTTAGTGATCTCTTTATCGTCTATTCTTAATCTCTCTAGAATTGTGATTGTTGGTGATTTCATGTTGATGGTGTTTTTGATAAATTTGCAACTGTAATTTAATCTCACCCAACATGTTACTGGTCCTACTCATATAAAAGGACATACTTTAGACCTTGGTTTTAGTCTATTTTTAGTCTAGTGATACCCAGCTTTACATACCACTTAAGCGCAATGACAAGTATGCATTATACCAACTAACAGCCTGTCTCCAAGAATTGAAAACATGGCTTACCAAAAATTTTTTGCATTTGAATGACGATAAAACTCAAATGGTTCTGTTTAGGCCTAATGAGAAAACTGATCTGAGCACCATCGATCTGGGCTCTCTTTCCCCATATTGCTCTGCTGAGGTCAAGGATCTGGGCTTCATACTGGACAGCGACCTAAAGCTGAACAAACAAATTAATTCTACTTTGAGTGCTAGCTTCTACCATCTGCGAAGATTAGCAAAAGTTAAACCCTTCCTAAGCAGGAAGAGTTTTGAGATTGTCATTCATACTTTAATTTCTTCGCGACTTGACTACTGCAACTCGCTATATTATGGGCTGCCTGTCTCATCTATTCATCGTCTGCAACTTGTCCAAAATGCGGCTGCTCGTTTGCTCACAGGCAGTCGCAGATGGAATCACATCACGCCTATCTTACGCTCATTGCACTGGCTACCGATTTATTATTCAATTCAAAATTCTGCTGTTTGTGTACAAAGCTCTAAACAACCTTGCTCCTCCATATCTCTCCGAGTTGATTATAGTACACAATCCAGCTAGATCACTCAGATCACAGACTAAGCATCGGCTTTTGGTTCCCAGAGCTAGATTGAAATGCAGGGGTGACAGAGCCTTTGCTGTTGCTGGCCCCAAGCTATGGAACAATTTGCCATTATCCATCAGAATAGTTTCTTCAGTGTCTGAGTTTAAAAGTCTTTTAAAAACGTGTCTTTTTTCCCCATGCTTTCCATGTTTTGTGACTGTGGTTTTCTAATGATGCGTTTACTCTATTGTGTGATTGGATCAATGTAACTGTCTACGGCACTTTGGTATACTAAGGTTGTTTTAAAGTGCTCTTTAAATAAATTGAACATTGAACATTAGCTCTAGAAGTCTCTTCTAGTCCCCTGGATGTGGTACCCACTGCTTTGTTTAAAAACGTTATTGACACCATTGGTCCCTGTGTGCTCGCCATAATTAATAATTCACTAACATCTGGTCATGTTCCAATTTATCTTAAACAAGCTGTTGTTCAACCTATTCTCAAGAAAACAAATCTTGATCCATCTTTGCCCCAAAATTATAGACCTATTTATAAGCTACCTATAAGGTCTTGGAAAAAGTAGTTGTTAATGAACTTCCTCCTGTTTTAGATGGGTATAATGTGTTTGATAAATTCCAGTCTGGTTTTTGTCGTCTGCACTCTACTGAAACTGATCTGACTGAGTTGACAGAGAAAGTTGGTGATCAACTCAAAACTAATTCTGTAACCCTGAGTTCCAGTAGCCCCTAACTGCAGTACACAAGATCCATCCAGGGGGTGGAGACAGGTAGGTTTAGGGATATGGAAGGTGGGAGGAGTTGGATCTGGATCAAACCTCGCCCCCTGGATCTTGTGTTCTGCAGTGAGGACCATCTCCTGAGTTCGGCCACCGTCATGGTACAAGCCCCTGGTACGTGTCAGGGTTTGGTTCTGTTTTGTGTTTCTGTGCATGTTTCTTTAGTTTTAATTTTCTCACCTGTGTTAATCACTGTGTTTGTTGCCTTTGTTACTGATTTAGTTACACCTGTCCTATGTTTAGGTAATTATGCCCTTGTGTATTTATAGCCTTGATTTTGGTTCGTTATTGGTGTTATAGTCTCATTTTTAAGTTGGTTGCTCAGTGTGCTCTGTTTCTTTTGTGCCAGGGTGCTCTGTTCTTTGTGTTTTTTTCACTAAACAATACTGCTTGCACTTAGATCCAGCTCTATATATTGTTTTTGCAACCAGCCATGACAGTAGCTGAATAAATATACATTATATAAACAACTGGTGACCATTTACCAGACCCAAGATATACACAAAACAAATGAATACACACAGTTAAAACTATTTTATGGCTGACCTTAAATGAATAATGAATTAATAAAGTAATAAAGATAAATTCACCATGTTGTAGTCTCCACTTCTCATTCTGTAGTTGACTGTGTTCTGAAGAAGATTCAGAATAAAGAAAAGAGAAAACAGCATTCAGACAACAAATAGAAATATAATTTGTGAACAATAACTATTACACGACCTAAGATATACACAAAAGTATATGAATACACAATGTCTGTTATTTAAATATTTTGTGGATTAAAACAGACTTGACATTAATACTGAATTAACTTATTGTGTCACACTTTAGTTTGGGGACCAATTCTCACTATTAACTAACTAACTAACTAATAACTGCAACTTTTGCCTCAAAACTAATTTGCTGCTTATTAATAGTTAGGTACACTCTAAAAAATGCTGGGTTGAGACTGCTGGGTAAGGACGTTGGGTTGAAAATTGGTCTTGATCTATAGCCCAGCGGTGCTGGGTTGGGAACGCGGATGTGAAAGAGAGCACACACTTCACATTAACATCGGACGACACAGTGCGAGAAGCCGCCATTTTCTCAGTGTCTTCAAATGGAAGCGAGTGCGAGTGAAAGACAGTTTCCATTGTCTCCTGCCTGTTTACCTCACATTTTGATGTAACACCGGTATGATTATGTGTTAATATTTTATTTAAACCATTGATGTCAGTGTTTTTCATTGCAGAACTCATATCAACTTTGGAGTTGTCTGATTTGGAGTGTCATAATTCTCGGTCTTTTCTTAAAGGAATAGTTCACACAAAAAAAAATAATTTACTTGCCCTCATGACATTCCAAACCTATAAGACTTTAGTCTATCTTTAGAACACAAATTAAGATATATTTTTATATTATGCTCATCAAAATACTTTTTTGTTAACTCACTTGAAGTCTAGATAATCAGTATTTTCAAGCTTCAAAAATACATTGTTATTGTAGAAGCAATCCATGCCAATATTTATGATATATCTTAATTATAGGGCATAGCGAATATGTCTGTTCAGAAGAAAATACTGGTCTTTCCAGACTGCAATGGAGACAAAATTTAATGAATATTAAATGATATTTTTTTTGTCCGAAAAATTAGCAAGTTTGTAATGGGTTTGGAAGGCAAGATGTGGTGAGAATAGAATATGACGCATTTAAATTTTTTGGTGAACTTACCTTTTAAAGAGCAGCCCTCCACGTACATGAAAAAGGTATGTAAATATCTTCTGTAAAATCAATTCCTTTACTAGTTTTTCAAAGCATTTCATAATTAATGACGTTTTTAAATTAATTTAAATTCTTGGTAACTTTACTTTTTGGCACAGGGACTATGTTAGATTTTTTCCATATTTTGGAGATTTCTTGTACTTTAAGAGACTAAAAAATATAATGAAAAACTCCACATAATTGATCTGCACGGATCTTTAACACCTTACCTCCTATGTTATCAGGCCCTGGACTCTTCTTGACATCTACATTTTGAAAAAGACGTTTAACCTTAAGAACTTCAGTATTTCCATAATTACTAGATAGTGTTCTCTGTTTTAATTCATTTATTTCCGCACTAAAATCATGATTGTCAAACCTTAAATAACACTCATTTAATTTATCCACAAAATTTATATCGGAGTTAAAAGCATCCAGTCTGATTATTTTGGTATCCTTCTTCTCAATACCTGCCAAGGTCTTGACCCCCTGCCATGCTGATCTTACATTTTTTTCATCCAGCTGCTCTTCTACCTTTTCATTAAATTTGAACCTATCCTTCTGTATTTCTGCTCTCACCATTTTATTAATCTTTATTAACAATATTAATTGTTATTAATAATCTTTATTAACTTTTTGTAATTCTCCCATCTGAAAAGCTATTTTCTTTTTGTGCAGAAGATCTTTTGTTCTTTTTGAAATCCAAGGCTTATTATTGGGGAATACTCCAAACGACTTATAAGAAACAATACAATCAGTGCAGAAAGAAATATACGCACACACCATCTCAGTAAGTTCGTCAATATTGCTTGAGGCTTCCTCAAAAACAGTCCAGACTGAGCAATCAAAGCACCCCTGTAAAGTCAATGAACTGTCCTCCGTCCAAACTTGGACTCTTTTTTCAAGGTACTTCGCTGTCTTGTACTACACTGATTTATACCAGTGTAACAAAACTATATTATATTAAAAAAAAAAAAAAAAAAAGGGGAGAAAAACGCATAGATTTCTCGGCCCTCCACGGGGGGCCTATGGAGCCATAACAGAGGTCAATTGTCTTATTCAGTCTTGTATTACAAGTAACATATTGATAAAAATTACTCAATGACTTGTTGAGCTTACAGTTATTAAAATATAAGTATAAAATTCCAGCACAGCTTTAGAGGTCTGTGGCAACGTTGGGATGAAGCCATGCAAGACATCAATATTTTCTGCCAGGTATTGCACTGCTTTTATCCAGGATCTCAATATTGTCTGATAGCAAACGCTGGCATGAGAGGAGACAGGCCCTGCGGCATCATGAAGGCCCTCAAGACAACATTGGGGTGACTGGCAGGAAACACACTTTACCAAACCACACATCCGGTTCAGTTCTTCAAATGTGTCTGGAAACACCTCTCAAACCACCTGCAGCAGATGTGCCAGCCACATGGTCAAGGAAGTGGCTCTGCTCTCTCTCCCTCTATCTTTCTCTCTCGCTTTCTCTCTCTCAGATAACATTTTACATTAATTCTGGGTACATTTAACTGTTTATGTTTTTCCATCCTTCATATATTTTGTAACCAGTTCAAGTGTAACCATAATGAAATACTGTTATTAAACCATTCCAATTATAAATGATGTGCTTGCTGCTAACTAGTCTCAATTCAACATTAACATTAAAGTGCTACCTATTGCAATACAATATAGTCACATAATATCAATGCTCTTCCACATATTTGGCTATTCTAACTGCGCTTATTTCCATAGTTGGTATAAGTGGCAGTGGGGGGTAATAGACAATTCTATACCATTGTGCTGTTAACGTTTTTTAGTCATTCGGCAGTCCTACAGCCTGAACCACTGTAGAGAAACCACCCTTACAATCCTCATTTTTTATTATTCTCAAATGTTTTAATTAATTTTAAATACATTTTTTTAATCATTTTAATAGTTTGCTTTTATTGTTGTGAATTATTTTTTGTATTTATTTTTGAATTTATGTAAAGCACTTTGAATTACCATTGTGTATGAAATGTGCTATATAAATAAACTTGCATTGCTTTGCCTTGAATATTATCCCTATACTGTCTTATTTACATAAAATATATAAAATAACAAGAAAACAAGTATTTTACCTCTGTTTTTATGAGCAAGCACAGCTATCAGTATTCCAGCAATCACACTGAGCACAACAAAAACTGAAATCACGATGACTGATGTCCTCCAAGAATGAAACATATTACCTGCAAAACAAAACAGTAATTAAGCATTCTGACAAGATGATTAAAAAAATATATCATGATCATTTCTGAATGGTACATAGACAGTAAAATGTTTTAGCTTTACATAATGTAATTGACTAAGCTGATAATCATTAAATATTTTTACTTCATCAAAAATACCACAAGATGATGACAAAATTACAGTAACAGAAGTGTCCGTACTTACTTGAGCTGATAATCAGTGCCTCCAGCATGTGATGTCTCAGTTTGACTCTGCAGTGAATCCTGTCGTCACTGTGATGTAAAGTGATAGTATGTTTCACACTGAATCCGTCTGTGTTTCTGTGCATCTCTGTAGTTTCTGAACTCAAACTGACTCCTTCACTGTCCAGCCACTCAAGATCAGGTTCAGGATACCAGCCTTCAGATTCACACTGTAGATGAAGCCCTCCTGAATGATCAAACCCATCTACAGTGATCACTGGAGGACGTCCTGCAGCTACAGACCAACAAGAAGAACATTCTGTTGTTGTTCTGGCTTTTTTAAGTTAGTTAGATGTTAAGCATGTTAACAGTTAAGCATGTTAAGGCTGGAATACATTACACGACATTTGCCCCGATTTTACAGTCAGTTGACGCTAGTTGAGGAAAGTCAGAGCCAGTCTGCAGATTTGAGTTGACGGATTTCCTAAAAAATCATGTAGTGTATGATGGACACAGACTCCAATTTTTTATCTTCAGACTTTGATTCCATCCAGTCGGAGATCAAACATGTTTCATATTTTCAGCCGATTTTAGAACACGTTGTTTTCATTGGCACCACGTGTTGGTTTTCGTCTCTACAACAAGGCTCAATGATTTCTGCATGAGTTTGTTATCGGAACAACTTGAAAGTCTGGTAGTGTGTGATCCTCCGTCGTTTAGTGTGTGATGGCCAGCTTTCCTTTGTGACTATTTACAAAGTCGGTAAGTATATGGTTTTAAAAGCTGTTCAGATTTTAGAAGTCATGTAGTGTATTCCAGCCTTTAGTTTTCACTGGTTTACTCACCTTCAACACTGACATTAACATTGGCATCATCAGACCGGGATTTAGACTGAATGAAACATTTATAAAGTCCTTCATCAGAGACTCGGACTGATGAGAGTTTGAGTGATGCATCTCCTCTCTGTAATTCTTGACGATTCAGTTTTGTTCTCCCTCTGTAGGACTGAATCTGCTCTGTGTTTCTGTCTTCATGATTCTCATAGAGATGCACTAGTTGCGAGTCTTTCAGATCAGATCTAAACCACTCCACTCTCATGTCCACAACACTGATGTTGGGTTTGATTGAACAGGGCAGAATCACATCTTCACCAGCTACAGCAAACACAGGATCTGCAGGTCCCATTACTTCATATTTCTCTGTTACAAGAGAAAGAGAGCAGGTCTAATTAAATGTGAACCTCCTGTCAGTTGAACGGTCAACCTTCAAGGGCTACAGCGTTCCCATGTAAAGCAGTAACTGTCCTTCTCCACACAGCTCTGCGTCTGATCATCTCTGCTTGAAAACACTGCTTGTGTGCATTTTTCCTCTGTTTTATTAAACATTAATAAATGGCTCTTTGTAAACTTTATTCTAATTGGTCAATATTTCTGAATAATGATAAATTACTGACCATTTATCCAGGAAACCTACAGTTACTGTTCCGTGGTTTCTACATGTAAGCCGATAAAATAATTTCACCTGAGATCAAAATTCCACATCCATTTACTTGGTAAGAAGCCATGTAATAAATGGCATAATGTACATTGACCTGGTCATTATCACATAAACTATAAGCTAAACTATAATTATAAATATTGGTCCGTCGGCTCGGGTCTCACTGAATATACCATGATACACCTACCACCTTCAGCTCTTTACCAGTGCCGTTGTGGAATATATCCTTGATATTCGAATCTGTCAATTCACTAATACAATCAGCAAACTGTGTCAAACAAATGAACTTCATCATCTCTAAAAGGCACACAATCGTGAAAATTTACCCTTACAATAACTAACTGGTCGACCGATTATATCGGCACCCGGGAGTATTTGCATTTTATACAATATCGCATCGTGGCCGATACACAAGTCTGAACACAGCAGTGCCTCACATCTCCCTCTCTGGTCTGTTTCACTGTCCAGTCGTTAACAGCTCTGTCTATATGGATAGATGTCTGTCTAATAACCTGATAAACGGTAACAAAGAATTAATTATGTATACCAGTGATTATATTATTAGTATTAGAAAGGCATTATAATACTTTCTTTTTTGCCGTCAGCATTCAGCAAATACGTATTTATATCATTTAAACAAATCTTTGAATGAATAATGAACATTTAATTTCACAAACTTAGTCGGATCCAGCTGTGAGATCTTGTGAAGTGTGCATGTGTATCCTGAATGATCGCTTGTTCTCTGTGTGACGGTCGGTCCGTGTGAATTGAATGCTGACAGGTGGAGAGTTCTGCTTGACTGGAGACGCACGATCGCTACTTAAGACAAACTCGTGACTGATTTCCAAATTATGTTCTGCTTTATGCTTTGTCCGCATGTCATATCTCCCAATGTTCCCATTGTTATTGCAGCCTGTGGTGCCTTAAGGCTCAACGTAAAAATTAAGTGTTACCCTTGGCTTTATTTGCAAAGATATTTCCCATGCACACCAACTTCCCAGAATACTGAGTGCCCTGTTGGTTACAGTGTTTACTTCCTTTTTAATTATATTTTTATGAAATGTTTATTTTTTTTGTGAAAAATACTTTGTCATCTAATTCTATACTATGTTTAATTTTACCACACTCATTATTTTTTAATCCATTTTCAAATTATTTCAAATTTCTTGAATATTAATTAAAAATAAATACAATTATATCGGCTTTATATCGGCATCGGCTGTCAAAAAACACATATTGGTCGACCACTAATAATAAAGTCAACTCGTGTGTTAACATGCATGTGTCGGCTCTGAATACTTGAACATTTACATTTTACATGTATGTGTATATACACATCTACAATCAACTGGTTAAATTAGTCAAGAGAAAGCAAGACAGAAATGCACAACCTGCATCTACATGTAGCATTATTTCAATTTATCCTTTTTTAAAAACGTATTTATATGGTTTAGTATCACTCATAGACCAACCGAACCGGTTAAACTCACCTGAAGTCACAAGACACTTGTTCAGGTAAATGTGTTTTCGGTTTGTTCTTGACTTACCTTCAGCTGAGCACTGCTGTGTTCACAGGAGTTTCTGAATACATTATTTATGATTATTTGATATTAACAAAATGTTGATACGAGAGTTATTAAAGATGGAAAGGAGAATATTCCTGCGACGGTTTCACTTTCACAATCTACCTGTTGACACCGACACCCCCCAAATCATCATCCATCAGCTGAAATCATCTCTGTTCGTCAGAGGAGTGTCTTCGGCTTGAGCTGGTAGGGATTTTAACTGTGGTTTTTGCGGAGCGCTGGGATTTTACCATCAGTTTGAAGGAAGCAATAGATTTTACTGCTCTTTACTACAACTCCAAGGAGCCCAGTCATATTTCATTCGAGCAGATACAGTCAGTTTCCCGAAGTTACAGCTGTTCGTCTAGTATGCAGAGCATTCATGTTTTTGTATTTGATTTAATAAATTTTTTTTACACAAAATGGCACAAATTCAAAGTACTTTTCAACATTGAAGTGACATGGAAGGGTTAACAACAGAACCAGATCAAATCAAGACAGATAAAGATAAATACAAAATTAGAAATGGGTCAAAATCATTTCCACAATAAACGATATATTACAAGATCAAACAGTTGTATTGCATTTTGACTTCATTTTTGTAAGGGCTTCTGATCTTTTTTTTTTAATTCATTTCTGAATATAATAAACAGAGGAGGGGTTTAAGGAATCTACGTTTTTGTAGAAAATATTTTGCCAATATTATAATGTAATTAATCAAATCAAATAAAACAAAACACACACACAAAAAAACTATTTTTTCTCCAAAAGCCGCTCGAGAAATTGCATTAAAACATTTTACACAGGCACGTATCGAACTGCACGCAGACGTCATCAGTGAGCGACCGCGGGGTCCTTTCAGTCACTGTACGCCTTGTCACGCCGTGGTTTCCAGTCTACTACAGGTCAAACTACAGCAGCTGCAGAAATGATCCGATCATTAAGTTCACTCAAATACTCTCTGAATGTCTGTCAGCGGGCTCATGTCAGGCTGTTGTCATCCAGCAGAGGGGTCGGGGAAAGAATAGTCCCCGCCACATTCACTGGAGGTACATGTTTAACGGATGGATGGATGAGCCAAATCAGAACACAGCAGTATGATGAAATATCATAACAGAGGAAGAATGATTTTAATCAAATAAACGCAGGCTTTTCGGTTAAAATGTGTATTTGTCTCTTTGACAAAAATAAACAGGATTTGTACAGAATAAGTCTAGCTCAGTCGGACATGTGCAATATATGCAGTGTTGGGGAAAGTTACTTTTAAAAAAGTAATGCATTACAATATTGCGTTACTCCATAAAAAAAGTAACTAATTACGTAAGTTACTTTTTTATGGAAAGTAATGCGTTACGTCACTTTTGCGTTACTGGGCAGGGCTTGCTTGTTTGTTTTTAAAATAAAAAATTTATATTTTTGGCAAATATAAAAGCCTTTTCATACCAAAAGTGAAATGAATAAGCCTCAGGCTGAAGGGAAAGTACATTTACGTCCGTAACAGTAGAATGCAGAAGAAGAAATTTCAACACACTTCAGCAATAAAAAAAACACAAATGTTTGTCTAGAGTAATTTCTGCTTATTAGTACGGTTGGAAAAACTGGATCATCGAAGGTAGAAGAAGACAGGCTTAATAGAATGGGATTAAATTACTAAAGCCTATTTTCTGGTTTTAACATTTAATTATTGCAGGTGTTGCGTCATATTCTGAGTTGCATTATTTCTATTAATTTTGAGGAATACTGAATCTATTTTTTTTTTGTGAGTGAGAATGCATATTCATATTTATTTTAGAACTACAGTAACATCTTATGATTTCTCTCAACATGAGGACAGGAGAGATGTCAGTCAATAAATTGAAAAACAAAAAAGTACTTGTGTTACTTTTTTTGAAAAAGTAACTCAGATATTTCTTTGTAAATTTAAAAGTAATGTGTTACTTTGCTAGTTACTTTTAAAAAGTAATCTGATTATGTAACTCGTGTTGCTTGTAATATATTACCCCCAACACTGAATATATGTGATCAGTCTCAGTAAATAATCTCCATATTTACCTGCGTATGCAGATGTGAAGACTAGCGAGCATATACAGTAACAATGATCAAATCCAAACCCCTCTGTTTGGTCAATAAACATCAGTGCGGTTTAATTCTCTTTTCCTCTCTTTTCTTCAGCAGTTGATACTAATGTCAGACAGCAGCTGCATCACAGCAGACCTGTCAGACTGTGGAGCTGCAGCTGT
Organism: Sinocyclocheilus anophthalmus; assembly: GCA_018155175.1. Taxonomy (NCBI): domain Eukaryota; kingdom Metazoa; phylum Chordata; class Actinopteri; order Cypriniformes; family Cyprinidae; genus Sinocyclocheilus; species Sinocyclocheilus anophthalmus. Next base: position 7,701 of record JADLZN010011133.1, on the reverse strand, counting down.
GCTGCTGTCAGTGTGGCTCATCAGTGTGGCTCCTACAGCACACAACACGTGTTCATGAGGATCAGGCTAATCATCCCATATAGAAAACATCTCCGTGCATGGCTGAAGCGCAGAGGAGGAGACGCTTCTCCACAGCATCCTCAAGGGACACAGAGACCTTCAAGTGCACTACCGATTTTGGGGTCAGTAAGATCTTTGTTGTTGTTGTAAAGAACTCAAATACTTTCAGCAGGATCGCATTATGTTGATCAAAGTTAACATTTATAATGTTAAAGATTTACATTTTTAAAAATGTGGTTCCTTTCTATTCATCAAAGAATCCTAAAAAAAAAATCAGCACAATTGTTTTCAACATTATTAGCAGCAAATCAGCAGATCAGAATGATATCTGAAGGATCACGTGACACTGAAGACTGAAGGAATGATGCTGGAAATTCAGCCTTTGCAGAGTAGGATTAACTTACAACCCGGGCTCGACACGGATCTTTGTGCGGCTTATTTTAAATGCAGATGAACTAGAAAACAGTTATGTTAAATTGTAATAATATTTCCAAAAATGTAACTTTTTAAATTTTTTTTTATTAAAACTGCAGCCTTCCGGGTGACATAAGATACAGTTCTTTAAAAAAAAAACACATTTTAAAAAAATCCTTATGTCCCAATACATGGTTAATGGCTTTTCCTTTCAGAAACTTAAATTATAGCATATACTATAATTAAATTATACTATAGTGAAATTGCAAGTATGTTTAAACTGTTGTGGTTTCTGTGTTCAAATAAGGATCCTACTCCAAACATGAGTTCCAAGCAGAGACGAAGAAACTGCTGGATATTGTGGCCAGATCACTGTATTCTGAGAAAGAGGTGATAAATGAACATAAACAGATGTAATGCTGTCATGTTTGATCAGTTCTCTTGATGCATTCAAGACTGTATGAACCTACAGGACTCAGTCGAGTGATTAACCAATGCATTTTTCAGGCTGATTATTTGATTTCATCCAAGTTGTCATCATTAATGTTGTATTATGTATCTTGACTATATTGCCCACCCTGTAGATTTATTTGATCAAAAACTAATCAAATAAGTACATATTTAATCAGCTTGATATGGCTAAATATTGTCAATTGTCTTATTGGAGAAGTTTTACACTAATAAATATGGCATTTTAAGGATTGGATCCTGATTTATAACTAGAAAACCACCCCAGAAATATCTACATAAATTATAATAATATAACAATGCATGAATGGAAGAAAAGTCATATGAATATATTGATCAGTCTGTAACTCAGTCTAACGGTCAGTGGATTTCTGGCACACACCTGCTCTGTTAGGTGTTCATCCGAGAGCTCATCTCAAACAGCAGCGATGCGCTGGAGAAACTGCGGCACAAGATGATCACAGCAGGAGGAGATACAGCATCAATGGAGATCCACCTGCAGACAGATGCTGCCAAAGGCACCTTCACCATCCTTCAACCCATACAGCTCCTCAATCACGGCTCTGTGAGGGGCTCAAGAACAGAATCATGCATTAGAATCAGATTAAATAGCTGTTAATGCTACTCCCGTTCCATTACCCATCACTTTATTTAAATTCTCAAGACCAATAGTGTTGTAAGGGAAAAAGATGACGAATAGCATTTCTATCGCCAATTTGTGTAATTCCAAAGCTGTTTTCAGACATTTTAGTCATACAAACAATCAACTATCTACATAACTTTCCAGTGCAAATGTGCCTCTGCGTGGGCATAGCAGTCATTGCAGATACAAAGGCGTGTGATTGGTTGTACTGCTCAACACTGCAAAAAGCAATAAATGAAAATACATTTTTGATGCAACGTGAGCAGATCTACAGTCATGGCCAAAAGTTTTGGAAGTAACATAAATTTTGTGTTTTGCAAAATTTCTGCTTCATTATTTGTAGATTATTTATCCACGTGTTTCTATGGAATACTGAAAAACAATGATAAGCATAACATCCAAACATCAAATAAAAAATATAATTAAAAGTCTATAATTAATATATAAAAGCGGCAAAAAATATATAATTAGTAATATTTACAGGTTGATCCTTGTTCTCATAACCTTCTGCAATTCGCTCTGGCAATGCTGGGATCTTAGCTTCCTGGCCAATTCTGACTGATGGCGATCCATTCTTGCCTTATTAGTTCTCAGAGTTGATCAATTTGTGGGCTTCTGCTTGTCAACTCGCCTTTTGAGGTCTGACCACAGGTTCTCTATGGGATTGGGATCCGGGGAGTTGTCTGGCCACGGATCCAAAATTTCAATGCAATGATCTTTGAGCCACTTCTTTATCACTCTTGCTTTGTGACATGGTGCTCCATCACGCTGGAAAATGCACAGATCATCAACAAACTGCTCATGGATCGTCGGAAGAAGTCGCTCTTGCAAGACATTTTGATACCATTCTTTATTCATTGCAGTGTTTTTGGCCAGAATTATGAGAGAGCACACTCCCTTGGTTGAAAAGCAACCCCACACACGGTCTCAGGATGCTTCACTGTTGGCACAACTCAGGACTCATGGTAGCGTTCACCTTTCTTCTCCGAACATTCAATTTTTCAGATGTCCTAAACAGTCGGAAGGGAGCTTCATCAGCAAAAAATACTTTGCACCAGTCTTCTGCTGTCCAAACCTTGTACTTCCTATCAGAATTGACGTTTTTCTTGGCGAGAAGTGGCTTCTTTGCTGCCCTTCTTAACACCAGGCCATTGTCCAAAAGTATTGGCCTCACTGTGCATGCAGATGCTCCCACACCAACCTGCTGCCATTCCTGAGAAAGCTCTGCACTGCTGGTGACACGATATCTAGCTGACTCCTCAGAAGGAGACGGTCCTGCCGCTTGCTGGACACTCTGCGACGTCCTGAAGACATCTTCACTGCAATCGAACCTCTCTCCTTGAAGTTCTTTGAAGATTCCTTACATGGGTTCTTTCAGGCAATATTTTCTTGCATGTGAGGCCTTTTGTGCGAAGCGATGAGTGAGCGGTTTTTCTTTGGAGTAACCATTGCAACGGACGACAATATTTGAGCACATCAGTCTCTCATTACATCTAATTAGTATGATAGTGAATTTTACACTAGACTAGTACTCACATGCGACAAACAAAAGCATCGACATAAGCTTACTCACATGTGCTTCTATGATTATCAATTAATGTTAGCTGGGCAGTAAAGGCGTGTCATTTGTGTCACGCTCACAAACATGAAATTTGTTTTTATTGTGAAAAATTTAATTTTTTGGCCAGTTAAGCTTTTAGCAATTATTTAAAATGCCTCTGATCACTCTAACATCTTCACAAAAAATAAAAATGTAGCTGTTTTTTTATCCTGACACAAAATGACCAGCTAACATTAAGCATCAGCAGCACATGTGAAAGTGTGAATGAGTACTAATCATGTGAAATTATTATGAAGCAATTATTTAAAGTGCATCTGATCACTCTACACAATAATTTAGAAACAATGTGAATGAACACCAAAACAGCTTAAGCAGCAAACTTTGCAAAACAAAAATGTGTCTCTGCCAAAACTGTCGGGCATGACTAAAATAATTCGCAATTGACACTTCACCATTTTCACATCTCACTTTACTCATTTCATGCATTTAGTTTCATTGTGAGGGTGCTTTTTTTTTTCCTCGTATCTTGACCTTAGTCTATTAATTAAACACTGAACCACTGTACTTACTTATTTACCTTTTTCAATAATATAAATGTTTCACTGTAGAAATATGTCTTCTTATAAAAAGATGATCTTTAAACAATGTAACTACAAAATGACACATGAAATATGCATTTAAGCCTAATTTGACATATTTGTTATCGACGTTATAGCATGTGTAATTTTTGCTACCTTCAATTGAAATCATTAGACTTTATAAACTATTAAGTATTTACATATTTTAAAAATTACTATAGAATAAAAATTAATTAAATGTTGTTTTAAATTCATTCGCCTGTTATATCATTTTACAACTGAAATATACATTTAAAGCACTAATTCATACACAATTTATATGCATTCTACGCATCTAATTCAAAGTATGAACTTAATTTTAAAAATGCAGTACTTTAACAAATCCTAATATTACATATTTAAAATGACATTTACATGTACAAATTATTTAAAAAATAATGTTATTGATTTTATTTTTCCGACCCCTAGCTGCACGATCTTATACAAACCCTTTTTGGGGGGGGGCCTCTCTGCAGGCCACCTGAAGAAAATCCATTGTAGCGACAGAGCAGTTTAATGCCTGTGTAGAATGTATTGATCAACAGTTTTCTGCTCTGATTTGTAGGACACGGGTGTTGGGATGAACAATGAGGAGCTGGTGGCTAATCTGGGCACCATCGCTCGATCTGGATCAAAGGTGCGTCTCACTGAACTCTGCTGTTCCTCATTCTGACAGTAGGTTTTATTTCATGGTCCTCTTGCTCTTCCTCCATCAGGCTTTTCTGGATGCTCTTCAGAATCAAGCGGAGGCCAGCAGCTCCATCATTTGTCAGTTCGGTGTGGGCTTTTACTCCGCCTTCATGGTGGCTGATAAAGTGGACGTTTATTCTCAGTCAGCAGAACCAGGCTCTCCTGGATACAAGTGGTCCTCAGATGGGTGAGAAAAATCAGAAGACAGATGAATTTAATAACAGTTTTAGGAATGTGCTTTTTGTATTCATGCTCATTGAAAAATCATAATCATGATTATTTCGGTCAATATTGTAATCATGATTATGTTAATAATCGTTGGAAGCCAAAATCGAAATCAAAATTAAACTTTGATGAATCGCACAACCCTACTTTTTATTAAAGGGGTCATATGATGCTATTTTTTTTTTTCCTTTCTCTTTGGAGTGTTACAAGTTTTTGGTGCATAAAGAAGATCTGTAAATTGCAAAGACTAAAGTCTCAAATCCAAGAGATATTCTTTATAAAAGTTAAGATTACCACGCCTACCTAAACGGCTCGTTCTAACACGCCCCCACTGTCTACATCACGATGTGGGAAGATTTGCATAACGCCGTCCAAATGTTCACGCAAAGAAAGAAGAAGGCGTAACTTTTATTCTCGCTGTAGTAATTGTTGCCGCCGCCACCATGTCGTGAAAGCACTGTGTTTCATTGTGAAAGCAAAACTAATTTGTTTGGCCTTCCAAAAGAGACGCTATACGCTTCGTCATGCCTGGAGCTGATCTGTGCTGTTTGCTGAGGGAATACATCAACTTTCAAAAGTCCAGCCCAGGGTCCGTTACATTGTGGTTGCCGCTCATTCGTCGGATCTCGACCCCGCCGCCTCAGCTCACTCTATCCCGGCCTCAGCGCATGCTAAGCCGGGGCTTCCCCTCACGCTAGGCCGCTGTGTGTTTCGTTGTGAAAGCGAAACTACTTTGTTTGGGGTCTTCCAAAAGAGGACATGACTAGAAATCAATGGTTAAGTTGTACAACACTGTTCCAGAACACTTCAAACCAAATATCCAGATGTGTGCAGCACATTTTGTTTGACTGTTTACTGATCCTGGGAGAGTAACGTTAGACTAACATGCCGGCAGTTCTGACTCACGTAAGAACGTTTTAATTTAAAGGATTTGCCACTAATGATTCAACGCGAGTTTTGAGCAGTGTAGAGTAGTTCTTGTTGTTTGTCATTTCTCCGATCCCAAGTTCAGACAGAGTTTTATGTTTATGCGGCACGATGCAATGCAACGCGTAAAAAGACAGTATAATCATTATAATCAGTAATTATGTCCCACTGGATGCAACAAATGCCTCGTTTGTAATGGGTTTTAATTTTTTTGTCTCGTCGCTCTGGCCGGGATACGGCATCAGAGTATGGTAAAGGGTGTAACATTTCCATCACACGATTGAGGTATTCGACCAATCACAATGCACGGATAGCTGGCCAATCACAGCACACCTCGCTTTTTCAGACCGATGAGTTTGTAAAAATCGATGCGTTTCAGAAAGGCGTGACAAAGAGGAGAAACAATAATGTACATTATGTGGAAAATAATGTTTTTTTTTTACTTTAAACCACATAAACACATTTCATTACACCAAACACAAAATATGTTTTTTTAGCATCATATGACCCCTTTAACATTAGCAATCAGAAAGGAACTGGAGATCTTTTGCCATATTTGTGGCTATTAGACTATCTTTAGATATCGGAGGTTAAGTCAAAGCAAACATTTGTCTACATTAATCACGTTTTAATGTGTTACTCACTGAGTGTTGTGTGTCTGTAGCTCTGGAGTGTTTGAGATCGCAGAAGCTTCAGGTGTGTGTCAGGGGACCAAGATCGTGCTCCACCTTAAGGACGACTGCAAAGAGTTTTCATCAGAAGACAGAGTCAAAGGTCTGCAGCACTCAGAGCCACGAACATGGACATAAAACATGACATGCTTGGAAAAGAAACTCACTGAAGTGACTGTGGTCTGTTTTGCAGAGGTTGTGACCAAGTACAGCAACTTTGTCAGTTTTCCCATCTTCCTGAATGGACGGCGGTTAAACACCCTGCAGGTATGTGAAGTCTGTTGATGAATGACCTTTGACCTCCCTGTGGCTCTGATGATCAGTCCTGAGCTGTTTTTCTCTCTCTGTGCAGGCGCTCTGGATGATGGAGCCCAGAGACCTCAGTGAGTGGCAGCATGAGGAGTTTTATCGCTATGTGGCTCAAGCCCATGATAAACCCCGCTACACACTGCACTACCGCGCAGACGCTCCGCTCAACATCCGCAGCATCTTCTACGTGCCGGAGATGGTGAGTGTGAGATGACGACTGAATCAGACAAATACACAATGACTGACAAAATAGTTTAACTTACAGTCGCCGAACCACTGTGACTTACATTAATTACCCTTTCAATAAATATAATATAGTTCACAATATCTCTGCAGGTTCACTTGTCAAATACAGTATTTCTTCTTCTTATAAAATATTACCTACCTGTATTAAACATAATATATAACAATTTAACTGAAAAATGACAACTGAAATATGCATGTAAAGCACTAATTCATACATATTTAAATTTATATGCGGCATATAAATGCATTTACATTTAAATTACTGTAAAAATTGTACATACATAAAATAAAGTATTTACACATTTTAAAATTACATTATACATTATACAAATACATACATGAAATGTTATTTTAAATGAGCTACATCTATTAGTTACCTGTTACATCATTAACAACTGAAGTATGCATTTAAAGTACTAATCTGCACATATTTTAATAATCATTTAAATTTAAATAACAGTATGTACTTAAATTGCACATCATTTTAAAAACAAGTATTTACATACTTTAAAATTACATTATGCACAAAGTAATTAAAAAAGAATGTTAGTAATTTTAAATTAATTAGCCTGTTACGTAACTTAACAACTGAAATATGCATTTAAAACACTAATTTGTACATATTTTAATTCATATGCAATTAAATCCATTTAATTAAACTTGAATTACAGAATGTACTTAAATTAAAAATCGCTTATAAAGTATTTACATATTTTAAAATTATACATATTAAATGTTTAAAAAAAGTCAGTTTAATTTAGTCGTCCCCCCCCTGGTCTATGCCTATTTGTGTATGGTTTACTTTATATTTTTGGTGATTTGTGGCCTAATGGGTAGAGAGTCGGACTCATAACCCAAAGATTGCGGGTT
>JADLZN010011131.1:62944-117783 GCA_018155175.1 Sinocyclocheilus anophthalmus | reverse complement strand
TGTAGCGAATCAGCTCATTGGGAAATATGAATAATTAATCATAAATAGTTATAATTAATTATAAATATTTAAATCCGATGTAGATATTTAGCTGACCTCTCAGGGCCAACTGTCTGTCAATTCTAAGAACGTTAATTTCAATTCTAAGAAACGTTAACTTTCTTACTGTACAATTCTATAAAAGCTTGTAGCATAAATCTGCATGATTAAGGACTCCAGTTATGAGCAAACAATGAACAACGTCAAGTGTGATACAAGTAAGGCTTTATTAACTTTAATCAACATGTACAATTGACCATGACATCCTCACCCTATATTATTCCAGAAAAGTGCCTCACCCAATGCTGAATGGAGCTGTACAGCTGCAGCTCAAGTGATGAATGTTGGGGTTGGGAGAGGGAGTGTGTCTGAACTAAATCAGCACCCTGATAAAGAGGTTGACTGGCACAAAGTATTTTATGTATTTTGAAAATACAAAAATACTAATCTTAAATGTATTTAAATACAAATTACATTTGATTTTTGCTGAAGGCTTTCAAATACAAAATAGTATTTTGTATTTCAAATACGTATTTTAAATACATGTATCCGAAATACTGCCCATCCCTGCCTGCAGGGAACGTTCTGGGAAGGTTCCCTTTAGGTAATAAAAATAAAACCTAAAAATAACCTGCAGGGAACGTTCTGGGAATGCTCCCTTTAAGTTATAAAAATAACACTGTGTGCACACACAGAGACTTGTTGTCAACGCTGCCCCGCGACTTTTGTTAATAAAATAGCTTTGATACTGAATTTCTACATTACATTTCACTGCAACAAGGAGGTAAATTAGCTGTTTTTTAAGTAACTAAACTCAGCTTCATCGTTTAATAGTAAATTAGTGAGACCAAAGATTGCCCATTACATTTACCCAAATCGAATTATATCTCATGTTTAACCACTATAGAGACATCAGAGTCAGCTGCAAATTCCAGAAGGTCTGGCCGAGGTAAGGCTGCTCTCGGCTGTTTCATGAGCACTAAATGGCCACTCACACACTGGAGCTCACATCTCCGAAAACGTCAAAGCATAGGTGTTATCTTTAATAACAGATCGCATATTTGAAGTCTAAACAATTACATTCTTGCCTAAAAAACTCTTAAAACTACATTCTGTGACATAAAAACAGTATAATTTATTAAATTATAGTGGATTTGGTCGTCTGCCATAGCACTCACTGTGAGAAATGCTGCAAGTGGAGTGATACAAATGGTGAAACTGTTCCTGTGGCAATACTAGGTGAATATTTCATGGGTAGAAAGACCTCTCAGCCAATCAGATTCGAGGACCAGAAAGAACTGTTGTATAATTACTGTTGTAATTGTTATTTTATTTAGATATTATATATTTTCCATTTGAGCCCCTGTCCCAAAGAAAATCCCTGCACATTGGATTGATTTTTATAACTTTATGTACTTGAAATATGCACAAAGCACTAAGAACATACAAGTATTGGATCGGGACACTGTATCAGCAGATACTCAATATTAAATGATTTTGATCAGACGGGGAGCCCAGAAAACCTGATTGGGACATCTGTAAACTATTTCTTTTGTAAACTAAGTCTTTGAAATGTTACTACATGAACTTATAGCTACACCATCAGCAAACTAAGAGTGAAGCCTAATTTCATTCTGTATCTCTTTCTGTCCTCAGTTCTGTACTCCAGTCCATTGAACATTCCCTCCATTCCTGGGATGGGAATGAATTCAAGTCAACAGAGCTCATCCAACTAGGGGATTCTGCTCACATGTTCATGGCCAAACAAGAAGGTACTTATTAGCATATCATAATTATGGCATTACAGTAACTGAGTTTTCATTTATTACACATTATACTTGCTGTCACCTTGTTTTTCCTTCAGTGGAATACATTATACAAAATACAATATAGGGCAGGACTCTTACTGTACGTTCACACCGCCGCCGTCGAGAGCGTCAAAGTGGCCGGAAGTCATTCATTTTCAATGTGAGCTGGCGTCGAGCAGCGGCGCGGCATGACTTGGACATTGAGGGCGTCGAGGAGAGTTGAAATCTGGTCAAATTTATGGTAATGAGCTATGACGCGGTTCGGCGGCAACCAATTGGAACGTAGAAGTCCACCGCTTGAGAGGATTCCAGAGAACGCAGTCCTGTAAACTTTGGTTCCGACCACATTAGTTCCCAAGCAAAATGGAGGAGAGGTTGATTATTGCTGTGGCGGGTTTCCCAATAATCTATGACGTGTCCCTGTTTGCATACAGGGACATAAATAAAATAAAAATGATGCATGGACCAAGGTGTCTGAGAGTGTTCCTGGTGAGTTGCTGATGTGCATTAACGTTATAGGAATAATAATCTAATGATATAATAAATAATAGAGTAATAGTCCCAGTTCACTTTTAAACCTTTAAATAAATTTTCCTGATTATACTTCTATTAAGTAATGTTTATACCTGATTATACTCAATTAACATTTTCAATGCAGGACTTTTACTTGTATCAGAGTATTTTTACAGTGTGGTATTAGTGCTTTATACATTATGAGGTAAAGGATCTTAATACTTCGTCCACAACAATATTTAATGAGGTTAACTTATAACGTTACCAGGACAAAGTGGTACTCATTTCTTTCAGCCTGATTTTCATGCCTAGACCGGCCCACTGTTTTTCTTTTCTTTTCTTTTTTTACTATTTTTCGCTCTCATCTCCTACAACTGATGTTTTTGTTGTTTTGAGCAAGGTGCCACTGTCAGGGGAGTCAAAAGATAATTACATCATCAAGGTTGTCAATTAACTTCAGAAATGGAAAATAAGGGACAATTGTGTTTCTTTATCTTATTCTTTAAGAAAATGGTGTTTATTCTTTATGAAAATAAGGGACAGAATCAGGGACGATCCAAATATTTGTACTGTACAATAATGTAGGCCTATATCTGCCTACAGTTAAGAAGTTCTCAGAAATATCACATTTGTTTTGCTTAATCCATTTATGTACAATTATTCTAAAAAAATGTTTAATGTCATACAAAAAAGGCCATAGGCCTGAGTAAATTTTACAATTATAGAATTGTGACTTTACAAGGGTAGTAATTTAGGAGGTGAAAATACTGTGAAATTACAAATGGCATGGAATTTGAAAGCACAACAACTGAAGGTCTATGAAACGTCAGTTAATAAAGCATTTTTTTAAACAATGGCACTTTAAAGTTTTGAACTAAAATATTATTTCAACCATATAGCCTGTGAATGAATAAAAATGCATACTTTTCAATGAAAGAACACTTAGAGCAGGGGTGCCCAAACTCGGTCCTGGTGGGCCGGTGTCCTGAAGAGTTTAGCTCCAACCCCAATTAAACACACCTGAACCATCATCGCTCTCGAGGCATTTATCGAAAACTGAAGCAGGTGTGTTGAGCAAGTTGGAGCTAAACTCTGCAGGACACTGGCCCTCCAGGACCGAGTTTGGACACCCCTGACTTAGAGTGTAGGTTGCTTCTGGTGCTTCGATTTGTACTTCAATATAATGAGGTCCCATTTTTAAGAATGCCTACCTATTTTTTTTTTCAATGTATTTTTTCTCTCTCTATTTAACAGCATTAACTTACAATTAAATACATCTTCGTTCAGGTAGACTGAATGTTTTTCTGCCTTGCTAAATGTTGGGCTCATGATCAATAAGTTGCATTCGCCCAAACTGATTTAGTAAAATCAAAACGCGGACAGTGAACCTGGGTGCAGTAAGGCCGTATAGTCGCTCTCGACAGTCGCTCTCGCTAGGAAGCGGGAGCAGCCGGCAGATTCTTCAAATGCCTACGTTCACAAATAACAATGATTTTCGCAAATGATTAATTATCAATTGAGAATGTTATTATTATGGTCTGGTGAAAATAATAATATGGGCTGCGAGAAAATAATAAATAAAAGAGTAGGGCTGCTGTGAGTGCAGGCCGCATATTTCAACCCAGTAGCATGACAACACACCAGCCCTAGCGGCCAAAAAACATCCCGTGCTCACCGTGATTGCCAATCTGGGCCTGACGTGCCCCCCTGTTCTGTCCACGGTCGGCACAAGATCAACAACGGGTTGCTTTGCGACCCTCCCTTAAATACAAGATAGCATTCGATCTATTCAGAGTGTCCACAAATCTTTCCTACAGCGTGTTTGCAGTGCGGGCCAGAATCGTTTTTTTTCACTTTACGCTCTAGCGGCGGCAGTGTGAACACAGACAGTTAGAGTTTAACTCTACGCCTCAATACCCTCAAACCAGCTATTCAATTTGGCTCAACATAAAACCTGCCCGATGGCCAGCATGAAGACAACTTGGTTGGACAGAATTGTCACTGTGGCCCAAAAATAATAATAACCATTCCTGTCCTGTGTGCAATTAATTTTAATTTATTTATAGTTTTCTTTACTTTTCTTTAAGTGACATGTGACGTGTCTCTGAATTGACCCATTCCCAAGTGGTCATACACAGCAGTGAAGTGAACACACGACACACACACCATGAAACACCCCCCGGTGCAGGTGGGAATCTCTTACGGGAATCAAAAACTAGGTTCAAGAATCGGACGTGGGAGCGTGTACCTTGCGAGCCATGTCGGTTTACATTCTGACTCTGCCCACCTCCAGTTTGTCATGAATGACTGTGCAGTGTGAAGTCAAGCTGAGTGCTGATTACCTTGATGCAGCCAGATCAAAACAGCATCATCAGAACACTCTGCATGTGCTTGAGGCAGACAGGAAGCTGAGGCATAACCTAAGGAAGAAGAACGTTGCACACAAGAAGCTTGATCAGTCCACTAACACATGGCATTGGGCCTATAGTTCGATGGTTTTGACCTTCTCGGGTACCAAGGCAGGAAATATAGGTTCTTTTTCCTTCAGGTATGGCGTCCAATGGGACAAATAGCGCAAGCGCATGAACACACTCGCGCAGCGAATACAGTACTGTGTGGCGCACGGTGACAAGCTCGCACGTACATGTACACCTAAATGAAATGGCAAATTCCAACACTTCCGAGCACAAAAAATAGATGTGTGTTAGGGCTGTGCGATTAATCGAAATCGCAATTTGAGACGTTGCGATTTCCTCATCCCAAAGCCTGCGATATGGACGCGATATTACTTTGTTCCAGAGCATATGCATGACTGCCAGCCTTGAGTTGCCGTCTTACTACTACAATAGAGTGAGCGCACCTCCGTTCTCCCCAATCACCACTGCTCTAGCCAACTGATAAAAAAAACAACTCTGGGGAAAAACGTATGCAACTTAAGCTTCGAAATGACAGACAACAACAAAAAAGGTAATTTCCAAGAGCTGCGTCACAGCGCATATCAAAAGCTCCCTTATCGGTTCTGTTTTCAGTACTGGAGATTAAAAGATACATTCTTAGATGTTTTTGTTAGTACGTGAACGTTATCTTACACATTTTATCTCCCAACAGATTAATTTGAAATATGTTTAATGCATGTTGGCTATTCCCAATTCAAAAGAGCGCACACACAGCCTGTGTCTGAATGCTTCTCATACTTGCTCCTCTCTGCCACACGCGGCGCGAATCCCGCGTCACGGACGAGCCATTCACGCTTGCCGCACACACGTAGCCTGTCTCGTAATGCTCGTTTATACTCGCACCCGGCTCCGCACCGCAAGTCTTCACGAGTGCATTTGGCAGTATGGATGAGGCTTGACGCATGCGTGCAACCTGTGTCGACTCGCGCATGGCTCCGCGTTTATAACGAGTGTAAATTCAGTCTAACTGTTTGCTAATTTCACTTGGATGAAATGAAACCTTCAGCACATTTTCCACTTGCTCTAAAATCCCAAATACTTAAATGAATAAATCAGCCTATGTAACCTATGTAATACTTTAATAATTGACTTAAGAAATACAGTTCTTTATTTATAATAAATAAACAAATATTTTCTGTGAAATGCAGTAATATGTAAAAGTAGTTATGCCATTATAATCTTGCCTGCTGAAAAATAAAAACAATAGAACCCCTCCCAAAACACAATAACAAATTGAATGGATTTCAGGGTTATAATGGGAATTGTTTTGGTTTTAATGTAAACTATAATGGTGTCTACTGGTATTTGATGGATTATATTGGTGGGATGTAATCTGGCATATGGGAACCAATAGAACAACAGTAATTCCTTTTGGAATTATGCCCAAAACAAAAAGGAATTTTGTAGTGGTTTAATGGAAACTATAAGAATTTCAGTGATAGTTTCTATTGTTTTTTTTTTCCAGCAGGGTAATGATACCCATACTGTGCTGCACATTATTGGCAATATTGAGCTGAAGCTTGACTTTGCACATTTAATACATTATACTGTACCCACTTAAATTAATTAAACTCTGACACCGTTTGAGAATTAATTTAAGTGAGTACAGTATATAAAACATATGAAAAAAAATATGGTTTCAGTACTATATATAAAAACAGTAAAGGCATAATCTGAAAACAAGCCTTGTGCATTAAAGTGAATAATGTTTAGATATTTTTACAGTTGGTTTGATACCTTTAGATCAATTGGTGTTGTCGTTTAATGGATTTATATTATTGCATACATTAAAAGTTGTACAATTATTATAAAAAACATAAAATTGTAATTCCAAAAACGGAGCTTTGTGCGATAACAGGTATGTTTTCCCGAACATTTTAGTATTGGTTTTACATTATAATGTCACGTAGTTAAATTGTTTAATTCAATTTTTTTTTTTTTAATTCCTAGAAATTAAGCCTTGTGCAACATAAAGGGCATATATTTATGTCTGTCTGAGTTAGTTTGGGCTCAAAACATAAAAGCTGCAAAGAGTTTAATTGGCAAAAAAACCCGAATGTCTAATGAATGTCAAACGTCAAACCAACTTTACCGCCGTAAATGAGGCGCATATACAGCGATCTGTCTAAAACTATCGACTTAGATCTTGGGATTTAAGAATCGATATCGATTCGTTAAAATTAATATTTTTGGTACGATTACGTGCACAGTTACACCCTATATAACTTATATTATAAAACCCTTACAGATACTAAGATTTAAGTATGAATTTAGAAAGAAAACTTACCTCTTTACTCTCTGCCATCATCCAATTCCAATTCTCCCCGGCTTTCTGTCTCGTCAGGAGAAGGCCAACAACAGCCAATCAACAGCCAGTCAGACGACGAGCAGCCAATCAATACAGGATTTGGCCAGCAGCCAATAGCATTTGTTAACACAACAAGCATACGTTGGGCCCCGCCCCCTGACTGTCAAAACTTCCTGTGCGTGAAGGGTTCAGCTCTGCGCGCGTGCAGAAATTACTCAACAAGCATACCCACTTCTCTGGGTGTGTGTTTAGATCTGCGCTCGCGTGCGGGTTCTGCTCACAGTTTTGTTATTTGTCCTTGCAGCATACTGATGCGTGTACACAATCATATTTTTTGTGCTCGAGTTTGGAATTTGCCATTTTTTTAGGTTTACATTTTACGTGCGAGCTTTGTCACTGTGCGCACAGTACTGTAATTCGCTTGCGCGCTGTGTTCATGCGCTTGCGCTGTTTTGGCCCACTTTTGACGCCATACTTAGGTTATGCCTCAGTTTCCGGTCTACATCAACCACCTGCAGAGTGTTCTGATAATGCTGTTCTGATCTGGCTGCATCAAGATAATCGGCACTTAGCTTGACACCACTCTCTGCACAGTCATTCATGACAAAATGGCATTGGGCAGTTGTGGCTTAATGGTTAGAGAGTTAGACTTGTAACCCGAAGGCTGCAGTGTCGGTTCCCAGTATCGGCCACCCAGTAGGCTGTGATTAATAACGCAACTCAGTATCCCACACTAGCTGGCTGGCACTCTCACAGTCATTCAAGACAAAATGGCGGTGACAGTGGGTAAATAAGTAAGGAAAAGTAAAGAAATTAAACTAAAAATTAGCAAGGCACCGAACCCCCAATTGCTCCATGGCACCGCAGCAAAAATGGCTGCCCACTTCTCTGGGTGTGTGTCCACAGTGTGTGTGTTCACTACTCACTGCTGTGTTTGCACTTGGATAGATTAAATGCAGAGCACAAATTCAGAGTATGGGTTACTACCAAGTATGGTTCTTTGTCCAGTCATGCACTTTCACTGTTGCACAGTATGAAATTACAATGATGTTTGCCTATTTTTGATGTTTTACTCTCAAAGAATGTAATAAGTCATATACTACTAGCTGTATTATATGTTTGCTACAGCACAATAATGCTAAAAGTTTTATTTATTTTTTATTTATTGAATTGCAAATGCTAAGCTGCATAATATTATGTAATTTTCATTTCTCGGGTGTGGATGACCTGGCAAATATACAATTTAAAATATGAAATTTGGCCACAATATATATTAGTTGATATGGCATGCATTAGATATAGGGCTAAAACTTTTCAAAACTTTTCAAAATTTTGGTCTTTTGATGCTCACATCTAAAGTGCACACATATAAAGCCTCCTTTCAGACAGCACCTTTCTGTTTTCCAAAAACAGATATAGGGATGTTGAGCTAACACTATGCAACTTTTCCTAATGTTAATAGTGTTGGCTACTGTCCTTCCTCAAGTGGGAACCGTTGAAAACACAGTGAGCACTCGGGCCACCCTCCTGAAAGAACCTCTCTGGCCTGCCATTCCTCTCCAGCCTCCCTACCAGACCACCACCCAGAGATCCCATCCCACTACTGACACAGCCCCATTTTCTGAAGACCAGACCATACAGAAACCAGAAAACTTATGTCACGAGGTAAAACTCTTTAATTCAACACTAGATTTCATGCACAACTACTGTGCTACATTTTTAGCAGTACATACAGATTCTCTGCTATCCAGGTCATCATAGAAATGTATTCAGTATCGTCATAATATATTTGTCTCAGTAAATGATAGTCATAAGTAAAAGCTAAATGATTGATGATTGTTGATTGTCCACTTAAAAACTGAGGAATTTCTGTAGCTGTCTTGGCAATTGTTTGTATTAAGTGAATCATTAAGTATGTTCACATTCACACTGATATGCTGATAGCTCCCAAAAATAAGCTTATTGAATTAACCTGTTGTCCCAGTGTAAACACAAACCAGTAACCCAACAACACAAGTAAAGAGTGTTTACAAAAAACCCTGGTAGTGATGCCAAAATGTAATCAGTTGTGTATCTGAATCCTACTGCTCCAATTATTATGAGTTACTCTAAAATGTCAATGGGAAAGTTGCATGCTGTTGAACATCTGTTAATTTCTTACACTAATTAGCAGTATACTTAATAGGGATGTTATATCAATTAAATGAAATCAGTATCAACAAAATCCATTTTACAATATATCAAAATCCATTTACATTGCAGTTACAATAGCATAAAATTGAGCTGCAATCAGCGATGACGGTATAACTTCTTAGACGCTAGAGCTCTAGAGCTTCAAGAGTGTGAAACAGACACACACATAGAAAGGGAAGGTTATATAAAACTTTTAATGATCTATAAGCATTTGTTAATAAGCAAATGCTATAAGCATTTGTGAAATAATTATAAAAAATTACACAGTACAGTACATATCAACTGATTCTATGCATTTATTTGTCATACTAACTTGGCGGTTTTCAAAGTATGGGGCATGCCAGGGAGGCACGAAGAGTGCTAAGAATGAATTAATCCATGATTAATAATTTCAATCAATACATTATAACTGAACAAATACTTTAAAAAGCAAAAAGAAGCAGGTTTTTAGAAAAGAGACGTTGTTGTTTCCGCTCAAGGATCAGATCATTTTAAACCGTAAACTCTGTCCAATTACATCAGAGATGGGGGAGAGAATATTGACTCATGTCCAGATTTCAGTAAGTTATTTATTTTAACATGTATTTGGCTACAAAGCATGACCTCTGCATATTCTGTTTCTCATCACACTGCGTCAAATTAACTTAAAACACCCAACCGCTGCATGAGCATATAATACATAAACTATGATGGTTGGATAAAGCAAACCAGTGGCACGCTAGAAAATTTTTGAAGGATGTCAATTGTAGCCAAGGTAAAGACGATTGCAGTTACATACAGGAGTCGTACATTAGGCAAGCGTGAGTCTGTTATTATTGATGCGCAAATAAACTATGTGTTCTTGGCACACTGATCACTATTGCACCAATGATTTGCATGAGCACATTTCAATATATTTGTGTGGTCATCAAAATTAATGTGCCACATTTTATAATGGATTCTAGTCAAAGAAGTGTGTTTTAGAGTATGCGAGGGTCAGTGGTTTAGTCATTCTGAATGGATCTGTATAGTCAAGGCAAGGCAGCTGGTTTTGTCTGTTGCCTGAACTCACCCTCACGTCCTGTTTGGTATGGCAGCTTGAATTGTGATTATTTGTATAAAAATCATATAAACAAATGTGTTTTTTCTTTTTATAGTTTTTGTTGTTGCACTATATACATACATTGTGAATTATGAAAATTAAAAAAGTATAATTTTACTATTTAAAATTAGTAAAAGGTTAGAGGGGTGGGGAGGCACCATTGTGTACGTTGTGTCAGAAGGGAGGCCCACTGTCTTTGACTTTGAAAACCAACTTATGGAATGTTCTAACTTATGGAAACTGAGAGAAAACATAAGGCTTAAAAGATTTCATATCCTATGACTCCATCTAGTGGACAGCCTCCGTCTGTCAGTTGAAATTTCTGATAGTTTATGTTTTGCTGTTAACCCACAGAGCTTCAGAAGTTCATGACTAAGCAAGTTTCCTCAGAATGACTTGTTCTTCATACGTAAAAAGTTTTTAGAAGTTTGGACAATGTACTTAGAAAACTTAAGATAATTCCTGTTTCTATTTTATGCCATTAATTTAATCCTTCGCCATGGCAACACCGTTCAAGATATCCAAAATTTGGATCTTCAAGGTCTTCATGCATTTTTCTCAAAACCCAGAATAGTTGACTTCCTGTTCGGTCTGCGCATGAGTGCAGGTGAAACTTGTCGGCTTGATGGATCTTTATTTGCTACGAGTGATTTGGAGGATACATATAGCGTACGCTGAAAGTACTGCTACGAGCATGCACAATATGATTTGACTGCATCCACGTGGGCGTAAGAGGAGTACCCTACCTGCGGGCCCAGCTTGTGCGTAACGCTCGGGCCCTGGAGTATGGGCTGTCGTAGGAAAGGGCGTCCACAAGGGACCGGGATTAAAAACCTGAAAAAATAAGAAAGGGAAATGGACAGGGGGCCACGGGTTTCGTTGTTTGGCGAGATGTACTTCTGTCCCGTACCCTATTGTTTGATGGCAGTCACAGCATAGGGCCCCTAGGTTAGGCGGCAGGTATCTGGTAAAAGTGTCCACAGCACGACGTCGCATGGTCCTGGGTGTGTTTCTGGACCCATCCAGTAAAAAGTCGCGAAATTATGAGTGCACAGACTTGCCTGTGGGTGGAGATAAGTCTATGTGTCTGTATTTATGTTTTTTTGTCATGTTTTGATGTGGATGTTTGTTAATTTTATCTATTTTTATATCAGGTGTTGGATAATGATTGTGTGTTGTTATTTTGTAATCAGGATGGGGTATTTTGTGGGTTGGCGCAATTGGTTGCCAGCTTAAAGAAACGAAGGTTGATAGGTTAGTTTACGGATAGAGACGAGATGGTCAAGTGGTGCAAACCAAAAAAATCCAGAAAAAACACATTATATAAAGGTTAGAATTTGATTCGCATTTCAGTGAGTGAAGAATACGGTGCTCAATAAATTAGAATGTTGTGGAAAAGTTCATTTATTTCAGTAATTCAACTCAAATTGTGAAACTCGTGTATTAAATAAATTCAATGCACACAGACTGAAGTAGTTTAAGTCTTTGGTTCTTTTAATTGTGATGATTTTGGCTCACATTTAACAAAAACCCACCAATTCACTATCTCAACAAATTAGAATGTGGTGGCATGCCAATCAGCTAATCAACTAAAAACGCCTGCAAAGGTTTCCTGAGCTTTCAAAATGGTATCTCAGTTTGGTTCACTATTGCTACACAATCATGGGTAAGACTGCTGATCTGAAAGTTGTCCAGAAGACAATCATTGACACACTGCCAAGGAGGGTAGCCCAAACATTCATTGCCAAAGAAGCTGGCTGTTCACAGAGTGCTGTATCCAAGCATGTTAACAGAAAGTTGAGTGGAAGGAAAAAGTGTGGAAGAAAAAGATGCACAACCAACCAAGAGAACCGCAGCCTTATGAGGATTAAGCAAAATCGATTCAAGAATTTGAGTGAACATCACAAGGAAGGGACTGAGGCTGGGGTCAAGGCATCAAGAGCCACCACACACAGGACGTGTCAAGGAATTTGGCTACAGTATACCTCTTGTTAAGCCACTCCTGAACCAAAGACAACGTCAGAGGCATCTTACCTGCGCTAAGGAGAAGAAGAACTGGACTGTTGCCCAGTGGTCCAAAGTCCTCTTTTCAGATGAGAGCAAGTTTTGTATTTCATTAGGAAACCAAGGTCCTAGAGTCTGGAGGAAGGGTGGAGAAGCTCATAGCACAAGTTGCTTGAAGTCCAGTGTTAAGTTTCCACAGTCTGTGATGAGTTGGGGTGCAATGTCATCAGCTGGTGTTGATCCATTGTGTTTTTTGAAAAACAAAGTCACTGCACCCGTTTACCAATAAAATTTGGAGCACTTCATACTTCCTTCTGCTGACAAGCTTTTTGAAGATGCTGATTTCATTTTCCAGCAGGATTTGGCACCTGCCCACACTGCCAAAAGCACCAAAAGTTGGTTAAATGACCATGGTGTTGGTGTGCTTGACTGGCCAGCAAACTCACCAGACCTGAACCGTATTGTCAAGAGGAAAATGAGAAACAAGAGGAAAAAAAATGCAGATGAGCTGAAGGCCACTGTCAAAGAAACCTCAGGCTTCCATACCACTTTAGCAGTGCCACAAACTGATCACCTCCAGGCCACGCCAAATTGAGGCAGTAATTAAAGCAAAGGAGCCCCTACCAAGTATTGAGTACATGTACAGTAAATGAACATACTTTCCAGAAGGAGAACAATTCACTGAAAATGTTTTTTTTATTGGTCTTATGAAGTATTCTAATTTGTTGAGATAGTGAATTGGTGAGTTTTTGTTAAATGTGAGCCAAAATCATCACAATTAAAAGAACCAAAGACTTAAACTACTTCAGTCTGTGTGCATTGAATTTATTTAATACATGAGTTTCACAATTTGAGTGAATTACTGAAATAAATGAAACTTTTTCACGACATTCTAATTTATTAAGATGCACCTGGAGTAGGTGATTCCCTACCAAACCAGCAAGATTCTGGCCCACGAAGTTATGTGCCATGTGGAACACAGTTAGGCCTGCACTTTAGGAGTTACGCCTAATGTTCAGTCATCGATGATAAGACATCTGTCCACACAATCTGTATCTTCCATTCAAACCTCTCCCACCACAATTGGCAAGACCAAAAAGCTGTCAAAGGATTTTAGACAAGGGATGTTAGAGACAAGATTGTAGATCTGCACAAGGATTGAATGTGCTACAAGACCATCAGTAAGAAGCTTGGTGAGATGGAGACAACTGTTGGTGCGATTATTCCGAAATAGTAGAAATACAAAATAACCATCAATCGGTCTCGGTCTGGAGCTCCGTGTAAGATCTTGCCTCATGGGGTAAGGATAATCATGAGAAGGGTGAGGGATCAGCCCTGAACTACACGGGAGGAGCTTGTTAATGAGCTTAAGGCAGTTGGGACCACAGTCACCAAGCAAAATATTGGTAACACATTAGGGCTGAGCAATATGACAATATTATCGTATATCGATGATGTCTCGTAAATATCGCAATGTCGATGTCAACAGTCAGGTAACAGATGATTATCTGCATTATCGGAGGAAAAAATGACAAATGATTAACCTAGTAAGTTGCAAAAAATATTTTACATAGCCCCATAGTCACCATACAGGTTTTTTTGCATGCAAGAATTAAATAATTTACTATGAGGGTTGGGAATCGAAAAGCTATTCCAATTTCAGAAATCAGATCAGATGCATAAGGTCAGGAATCAAATTACTTGTTATAAAATTACATTTCGATTCTGCTTCTCGATTTCTGTATGCGCATTTATTGTGATTTCAAAAGATTCACTGCAAGATGACGAAATAGAACTCACTTCTGCCCTCGCACTCTGTTTTCGGTGCTGCGCACACACACACAAAGCACACGCACAAAAGCCGCCTCTTATATACACGAACACTGGTCTGAGCTCTCTTTCTCACATTCTTACACATTTGAATGGACAAATTCACACAGAATTATATCAAAATATCCCATAAATACAATCGGTTATGTCTTAAGTGAACGTAAAGAGCTGAGAAAGAAAACAAGGGTGTATTGGATCCGTGCATTGACAGCAGCCGCTGCCGCCAGTCATTAATGTTAATCAAAGAACAAAAGAAAAGAAAATCCCTCACTGATCTTGACTGAATCACTTTTGTAACCTCAGTTTATATTTTATTTGCCTGTTGTTCAGCGCTGACTACTGTAATGGCAACGTGCATCTGTGTGCGATTATTTTGGAGATGTGTTCCAATATAATTTATCCTTATTTAGGGTATAGGCCTATTCTATTTTGATCTGCGGTTTAATAAAAGTTAAACAGAAAAAAGACAAAAAGTAGCACTGCATGTGTTTCTGAATATTTATTTAAACAGACTGTATAATGATGAAAAACCACAAACATGACAGGTATAATTAAAATACGCAAATTCCTTCAGCGCACATTTCAGTGCAATATTTTTACAGATTTTGTAAACCGTGTATACAATATAATTATGTTTAATTAAGCTGAGATATAGCACTATAAATTCTTAATTCATTTGCAACAAAACTATAAAGTTTTGTTGCAAACGGATAAAGACATAAGTAGGCTTCTCAGCTAGCCTCTCAACATGAACGCGTTCTAAGTTTCGACAGCCCAACACTGAATATTATATTGGGGGCGTTGTATTTTGATTAATAAAATAAAAATTACAATACAAAAATGAAATTTAAATTACCCAGCTTCTAAATAAAAAAAATCAGTTATTTTTATTTCGTTAAAAAACAGGCCAAAAGAGACCTCCGAACTAGTAAGCTACCAGAAAGGGAAAAAAAAACCTTTACGTTTTTTGCTCAGAATTCGTTTTTAATCCCTGCATGATTTTAGTCATACATGATAAATATCAAATAGGCCTACGCTATAGCTTGACTACAAGTTTAAAAACAATACTGCAATTGTTATAATCAAGGAAATTAAACTTACCATCATGAAATGTGTCTACACAGGCGATAATGCCAAAAAGAAAGAGAAACATCAGAAAATAGGCATATTTTATTCAGACATTATTATATGACATCAACATGCATTTATCATTCTTACAATCACCGCCAGAATGTCCAACTTCACCATGATGAACTTAAAATTGTGTTCTATTATTTTTCCTCAACAGTTCTCACAAAACAAAATTAATTTCAAACACAAATTTGATAAGAAAAGAGTGGAAATTATTAGCAACACCAAAATAACAGCAAATATAATGTTTTCTCTCAGTTTAAGCACAAACTAAGAAAAGTAAAACCAAACTTTGTGGCAATAATTAAGACCAAACTGAACATGGTGTGTGTTTATGGTGCATGTCGGCAATGTTGTTTCGGCGGGGACGGGGCGTGGTGGAGGTGGGGCTTAGGTAGACGATATTATGGGATATTGCAATATTTTTAAAGGCGATTATCGATAAGATATTTTTGACATATCGCCCAGCCCTATAACACATTACGCCGCAATAGAGGGGGGGGGGGGGGGGGGAGGGGGGGGCTGAACTTTAGGGTGCACAATACCAGTTTATAAGACGAGTACGAGTACCGATATTTTTCCCAGGTACTCACCGATACCTGTTTTTTGGGATGTGGCGGTTTTCCAAGTAATGACACAGTGAAACTAATAATTTTAGGACAGCTTCTCAGTAACTATGAACACATGTAACAAAACAATTTTCTTCTGCTCGTCACAAGGTTGTCAAAAGTACAAACAGTTTTCACAGTATCTAATAATTTTCACAATAAAAACCAAGGGCCTAATAATTATAATATTAATAAAAAAATAAATAAAATAAACATTTCTTTATCAAACCTGTCACCAAAGTTGTCAAAAAGCTACAAACTAATTTCACTGAACAAATGTTTATAACATAACACTGTGTAACAATGTTCAATGTTGTGTAACAATCAAAAGTGTACAGTGAAATATAACAGTGAACTGTCTAATCATGGTGAGCAACTCTATAATTGTAAGTGAAAGTGTTCATGAGCCATTAGTTAAGGATGTTCCTCATTTGTACACTATGTTTTTGCTTTTGCAATAATTTTTGCAAGATGAAAAGTACAAAAGGCAGTCAATCAGTTCAGATTATTTTTCAAAAGTAAGTGGCAGGTTTTTTTTCAGGAACAGAAGCATCTCTGCATATTCAGCTACAAGTCTGCTTCTGTTGTAAGTCAGAATGTGTGACACTGAGCTGAATAGTCTTTAACTTTCCACACTGCTGCATGGGGCTGAAAGATATTTTTGTGCCATTTGAGCCAGAGCAGGAAATCAGGGATTATTAACTGCCCAGTACATGAAGGGTTTCTCTGAACGACGCACAGTGGTCTCTCCAAGGTATGTTTCAGGTGTATGGTAGTGGCTGTTGGAGCTCTGCTCTCAGATGTAGATGCACATTAATCTGCAATTTCTTCAAAAACACTGTCCAGACTGCTACCTGGCTTGTCGCTGTGAGACCTTTTGTCAGCTGGTGTGCCATGTGTCTCAGGTGTGGCTGTCTCTCCCATAGACATTTTTGCAGCTCCAGTATCAACATTTCTTTGGCCTGCCTGGCAGTGTCTGTGTTTGAGAAGAATCGCCCTTTATACCTTGAACAAAAAACAATGATGACATTAGCATTTGTTCTGTGCAGTTAAAAAATATGAGAAGAAGAAGAAATTTAAATTACTCTTGCTTTTTTTTTTTCATTGAATCTATCACCCCAACATTTAATCTTTTATATTTTAATATTATGAGCAATTTAAAGCTTAACTATAATTTAATTTATAATTAAAATTTTAGCAAAAAATGTATTTAATTAATTAAAATTGAGCACAAAAATATGAATTACCTCGGATCAAGTAAACTTGCAATGCAGTAAAGCGGGTTTTGCTCCATGTTGGAAAAGCACCTCTGCAAAGCATCAAGCAAAGTGCTCTTCATTGATTCTGTGGTCCTCATCCATTTGTTTCAGCAACAGTCTCTGTAGCACAGTGACAGCAGGAATTACATCTGAGGCTAAAGCAAGAACTCACTAGAGTCATTTCTTCAAAGGGAGCCAAGACATTTACCATCTTCTCCATAAGATTCCACTGGTTTGCAGTTAGAGTGGCAGGGAGCTCGTTTTCAGACACACATACTCCAATCGCCCCGTATTTGCTCAATCAGAGACTGCACCATGTAGAATGTGCTATTCCAACGAGTCTGCACGTCTTGGTGAAGTCTTTTTATTGGTTGACCAAGCTGTGTCTGAATATCCTGTAACCGAGAGTATGCCAGGTTGGAGTGTTTAAAGTGGCCAACTATTTTGCGCCCAACTCCCACAGCCTCCGTAACGCTGTGTCACAGAAGGTCTGTGATAGCAGACCCTCTGTGACGGCCAGCTGCAGAGTATGTGCCACACACGGAAGACTAGAAACTCTGGCCTCCTCCATGCACTTTACCATGTTTTTGCCATTGTCACGGACCACAACATGGACAGAACTTTTGGGAATTTGCCCAAGTCACAAGCATTTCCTCAAATATGCTCGCTATCTCTCGACCCGTATGTGATCCCCGAAATTGCTTTGCATGAAGCGTGATTTGTCGTAGAATGAAATCGCCATCTATCCATTGCACCGTTAAGCTGATGAGAGACACTGGATTTACACTACAACTCCAAATGTCAGTGGTAAAGCTAATTGCTTTTATGTCATGCAAACATGCTCACGATGTGCTTTTTCACTGCATCATGAATTTGTGGCAATACGGCATCTGTGACATGGTAGCGATTGGGAATCTCATACTTCGGCTCCAAAACATTAAGGCGGCGACGAAATCCCACGTTATCAACAACTGAAAGCGGTTGATCATCAAGAACAATGAATTGGGTAAGCACCTCTGTTATTTATTTGGCTCTCGGGTTAGATCAGCTGCCGTTTCTATAATTTTCCCGTTTGCTGCAGGGTTGGTTGCAGAGTGCTAACGTTACTGCTAGCAGCAAGTCTCAGCTTACGTTTGGGTTTCAGCTTTCAGATTTGTATCAAATTATTGTATATAAGTCGTTCTGTCCATGCTATGGGTTGTCATCATTTATTTTTAAATAGAAAAAGGCTCTCTATTTTTGCTCCCCCTGGTTACTTTGGTATTTTATCCGACGCCGTTCTGAGCCTGACATTCTGTTGCTGCTGCCAGAGTCTCTGTGCACTAAAAGTTCTGTCGATGACTTCATGAGGTATCCGTCTTTGGTATCGAAGTGTTTTTACGAGTCCCAAGTACAAGTACATGAGCTCAGTATCAGGCCTGATACCGATACTGACACTGAGCTCATGTACCAAAGAACATCTAAATGATTCAGAGAAGGCTTGGGAGAAAGTGCTGTGGTCAGATGAGACCAAAATTGAGCTCTTTGGCATTAACACAAATCGCAGTGTTTGGAGGAAGAGAAATCCTGACTATGACCCCAAGAACACCATCACTACAGTCAAGCACGGAGGTGGAAACATAATGCTTTGGGGCTGTTTTTCTGCAAGGGACCAGGACGACTTCACCATTGAGGGCAAATGACGTGGCATGTACTGTAAAATCGTGGTGACGAGAACCTCCTTCCCTCAGCCAGAACACTGAAAATGGGTCATGGATGGGTCTTCCAGCATAACAATGACCCGAAACATACCACCAAGGCAACAAAGGAGTGACGCATGACGAAGCCACAGTAAGGCATGGAGTGGCCAGCTATTATTCCAGACATCAATACTATAGAAAAGCGGGGAGGAGCGAAAACTTTGAGTTGCCATGACTGCCAGGAACCTTAAGGATTTAGAGAGGGTCTGTAAAGAGGAGTGGATCAAACTCCCTCCTGAGATGTGCAAACCTGGTGACCTACTACAAAAAACATCTTACCTCTGTGCTTGCCAACAAGGGTTTCTGCACCAAGTACTAAGTCATGTTTTGCTTGGGGATCAAACACTTATTTCACTCACTGAAATACAAATCAATATCTAACCTTTATATAATGTTTTTTCTGGATTTTTTGGTTGGTATTCTGTCTCTATCCATTAAAATAAACCTACCATACAAATTACAGACCCTTCATTTCTTTATAAGTGGGCAAACTTACAAAATCAAATAAATATTTCCCCCACTGTATGTGCAAAGCTTGGTGACTGTAGCTGAAAAAGGATGTGCTACAGAGTACCCTGAACATGTCCATTTACTAGGTCGTGCTATAGAGCAGTGGTTCCCAAAGTGGGTGCCGCAGAATCTTAGCTTTTTTCCAATTTAAACAATCTAAAATACTATCATACCATATAATAACCTTTTACAGCATATATTTTAAAAATAGGCTATATCAAAACATCAACATATGAGCATGTCCAAACTAAAATAAATAAGTGAAAAAACACAGATATATTTCATACTTATTAGTATGAATGTAAAGACAGTGGGGAAACAAAAGTATTTAGTCAGCCACAATTTTGTGCAAGTTCTCCCACTTAAAAAGTTGAGAGAGGCCTGTAATTTTCATCATTTGGTATACCTCAACTATGAGAGACAAAATGAGAAAAAAAAATCCAGAAAAATCACATTGTCGGATTTTTAAAGAATTTATTTGCAAAGTATGGTGGAAAATAAGTATTTGGTCAAAAAAAAAAATTTCATCTCAATACTTTGTTATATACCCTTTGTTGCAATGACAGAGGTCAAACGTTTTCTGTAAGTCTTCACAAAGGTTTTCACACACTGTTGCTGGTAATTTGGCCCATTCCTCCATGCAGATCTAAAGTAATGTTTTGGGGCTGTCGCTGGGCACCACGGATTTTCAACTCCCTCCAAAGAATTTCTATGGGGTTGAGATCTGGAGACATGCTAGGCCACTTTTCTTTTTCTCTCTTTACCCCCCTTTTCCTAGACCTGAAATGCGTCTTACGAAGCCACTCTTCGTTGCCCGGGCGGTGTGTTTGGGATCAGTGTCATGCTGAAAGATCCAGCAACGTTTCATCTTCAATGCCCTTGCTGATTGAAGGAGTTTTTCACTCAAAATCTCACGATACATGGCTTCATTCATTCTTTCGTTTACACGGATTAGTCGTCTTGGTCCCTTTGCAGAAAAACAGCCCCAGAAGCATGATGTTTCCACCCCCATGCTTCAAAGTAGGTATGGTGTTCTTTGGAAGTAACTCAGCATTCTTTCTCCTCCAAACAAAGTTGAGTTTTTACCAAAAAGTTCTAAATTGGTTTCATCTGACCATATGACATTATCCCAATCCTCTTCTGGATCATCCAAAATGCTCTCTAGCAAACTTCAGACAAGCCTGGACATGTACTGGCTTAAGCAGAGGGACACATCTGGCACTGCAGTATTTGAGTCCCTGGCGGCGCAGTGTGTTACTGATGGTAGCCTTTGGTACTTTGGTCCCAGCTCTCTGCAGGTAATTCACTAGGTCCCCACGTGTGGTTCTGGGATCATTTTGACCACACGGGGTGAGATCTTGCGTGGAGCCCAGATCGAGGGAGATTATCAGTGGTCTTGTATGTCTTCCATTTCTAATAATTCCTCCCACAGTTGATTTCTTCACACCAAGCTGCTTACCTATTGCAGATTCAGTCTTCCCAGCCTGGTGCAGGTCTACAATTTTGTTTCTGGTGTCCTTTGACAGCTCTTTGGTCTTGGCCATGGTGGAGTTTGGAGTGTGACTGTTTGAGGTTGTGGACAGGTGTCTTTTATACTGACAACGAGTTCAAACAGATGCCATTAATACAGGTAACGAGTGGAGGACAGAGGAGCCTCTTAAAGAAGAAGTTACAGGTCTGTGAGAGCAAGAAATCGTGCTTGTTTGTAGGTGACCAAATACTCATTTTACCGAGGAATTTACCAATTAAAAATCCTACAATGTGATTTTCTCATTTTGTCTCTCATAGTTGAGGTATACCTATGATGAAAATTACAGGCCTCTCTCATCTTTTTAAGTGGGAGAACTTGCACAATTGGTGGCTGACTAAATACTTTTTTGCCCCACTGTATGTATTTACCGCCAATTGGACTGTTCTCAGGAGAGAATCGCCCCGTCCGCTCCGCTCGGCTCCACCCTTTGTAATGGTGCGCGCTCAATTTTATATTTCACGCAGTGATTGACAGGACACGAAATTCGTGTTGCTGCTATAGAAGGTGTTGACGGTGTGAAGCCGCAACACCGGTTATGTCACTTACCCACCTTCATTTAGATTTTTTATAGTAATAAAAAACCTTTAGTTCACTACAATTAAAACTGAACGCGGCTGCTCAATGCAACGTGCCGAACAACAGTCGCATCACAGATCAGATTTCATTTATCATGTGAGGAGAAGCTGACAAGAAGAGTGACGTGAGACAGACAAGACTCTGGGAGAAGAGCTTCAAAAAACATGCAAAAGGCGCCTGTTTTAAACAATATTTTGATTTGAAAAGCCGGTGCTTCTGCCATTTGTTAAGGGATATTGGAAGTTTTGTTTAAAACATTGTTCTTAATTATTTGGTGCCACGTGTGTGCTGATTTCAGATTATTTAAACTGTGTATTTTTTATTTTATTTTCATCAAGTAGGCGCGTGTTTTCTTCTTCGTTTTTGATAAATACACGTAAACGTTTTCTTAATTTATTGGTTCCACAGTGTTTACTGATCTTGTTTTGTATAGTACTAAACTTTGTGCAAGTATTTGTTATTTTATATTAGGCGTATGCATGGTGTATTTTTATTATTTTGTAATAAAAGTTTTTGTTTTTGTTGTTTTTTTTTTTGTTTTTTTACGTTGTATTTGTGTTGCTTGAATTGAATTCAGCAAACTGACGCCGCGTTGCTACTTTGAAAGTGAAAGTAAAATGCGCACAGCGTTTTTAAGCTATTTAAAAGCGAAGGAAAGTAAGGAAAAGAGGGAAAACTAAAACAAACTAAAAACAAACAACTGCTTGACGCGGAATTGGTGCTAATTTGAAAATGAAAGTAAAATGCGCACACTGCTTTAACAAGCTATTTAAAAGTGAAGGAAAGAGAGGAAAACTCCCCGCTGCTTCTCACCGTCACAACCTAAATTTTACCCCTCTATCGTCAGAATGCGCAGTCATGTGCTTTTGACGTTCTTTTTAAGTATAGGTTTGAACAAATAAAATGAGGAAACTAAAGAAAACAGTGACATTTGAGTTGTTTATTATTATTCAAGCGTTAAGGATCACTCTTTAAATGTGGTTTGTTCAACTTCCAATTGATTCCCACAACAGTAAATTGTTCATATCAGTCTGTTGACCTGTCATCCAGTTGTAAAGCCAACTGTTACCATCAGAGATGCAGGCTTCTGGATTGAGCGCTGATAACAACTTGGGTTGTACTTTTCCTCTTTAGTCCGGATGACATGGCGTACCAGTTTCCAAAAAGAACTTCAAATTTTGAATCGTCTGCCACAGAACTTGTTTTCCACTTTGCCACAGTCCATTTAAATTAGCCTTGGCCCAGAGAAAACGCCTGCGCTTATGGATCATGTTTAGATATGGCTTCTTTTTTGACCTATAGAGTTTTAGACGGCAACGGCGAATGGCACGGTGATTGTGTTCCCCGACAATGTTTTCTGGAAGTATTCCTAAGCCCATGTTGTGATTTCCATTACAGTAGCATTCCTGTATGTGATGCAGTGCCGTCTAAGGGCCGAAGATCACGGGCATTCAGTATGGTTTTCCAGCCTTGACCCTTACGCACAGAGATTGTTCAAGATTCTCTGAATCTTTGGATGATATAATGCACTGTAGATGATAATAACGTCAAACTCTTTGCAATTTTTCTCTGAAAAACTCCTTTCTGATATTGCTCCACTATTTTTAGCCGCAGCATTGGGGGAATTGGTGATCCACTGCCCATCTTGACTTCTGAGAGACAATGACACTCTGAGAGGCTCTTTTTATACCCAAACATGTTGCCAATTGACCTAATAAGTTGCATTGGTCCTCCAGCTGTTCCTTATATAAACATTTAACTTTTCCGGCCTCTTATTACTACCTTTCCCAACTTTTTTGGAATGTGTAGCTATCATGAAATCCAAAATGAGCCAATATTTGGCATGACATTTCAAAATGTCTCACTTCCAACATTTGATATGTTATCTATATTCAATTGTGAATAAAATATAAGTTTATGAGATTTGTAAATTATTCCATTCCTTTTTTACTCACAATTTGTACAGTGTCCCCTGTGGGGTTCACAGAGAAAGGCATACTGGTATGGAATGAGTTCTCTTACGTGTCATACTGCATTTAAATGGTTTAAAAATGCTTGAACTTTTAAAGTGAATGTTTAAACAAGACTTAAAAACATATTCAAATAACAAACTTTCGTGATGACACAGGAGCAGCACTGGCCTGATTGGTCCTCACTGTTGAGCCCTGCCATGATATCAGCGTCTCAGAACAGCTCGATTCACAGTAAATGAACCATGCATTATTAGACGCTGAAACACTGTATGAACTACCGTATTTCACTCTGAAACCAGTAAAGCGTATATGTAATAAAATTGCATTAATTCATGTCTCAATATCAATTTTATTTTTGTATATTTTGCAGCCCTACAACCCACTTAACTAACACTGATAAATGTACTAAAGCACACCAAAACAAGGGATTCAAACTTTTCTGCATTGTGTGTTTTGGTACTGCAATTATGATCTAAATTTCAGCTGTCCTCCTTGTCTTTTTCATTCATCTCCTTTCCTGTTTACTTGTAATCTGCATAACATGGCTTTGTATGTATGGGAGTGGCATTTTACTGCGTGATAAATATAAGCAGCAGGGCACAGCGGTTTATATGCTCAATGGTGCCAAATTATGACCAGAAATTCCAGAAATATGACCAAAAAATAAAGAAACTGTGTAGGAGAATGGTTATTATGCACAAACAGCGGGAACACTATAGCGGAAACACTATATTCGTGCAATGTGCATGTCAAAAAATCAATTCCGATTTCAAGCTTGTGACATATTAAATGCGCACATCAACGTGATGTTTAGCGTTCATGTAACACTACACTACATTCAGATTCATCAGTCGATATGAATTCAGTCCGATTGAAACAAAAGTTGTGCATGTCAACATTTTGTGTTCATCACTTGACCCTCCCATGAAAGTAATGTAGGGTGTAACAAAATGAGAGGGGAAGGTCTTGACAACCAGTGCATGCTCTAGCTTGTTTCCTAATTTAGTTTTCTAATAAATCTGGCATTACATAATACAAATATTGTTGGCTCTTTAATGGATTGCTTTTCTTCCTCCATTTGAAGTGGCTGCTAAATGTGCCTGCTAAATGCATATATGTAAAAGTAAAACTCAAAAAAGTGGTCACAGCATGTATTTGAGATGCGTGATAATACTAGGTGGAAACAGGGCCAGAAATGAGAACTGTAATTATCAATAGAGAAGTTTATACATTTACATTCTACTTGCAAAATAGCACCATCTCTCATCATTCTACTTTTTGTTTCTGTTTTTCAGATTGTTCACTCATCTGATGGGGTTCACGTCAATAGGGAGTTGAATGTTCCTGTTTCCGGTAATTTCCCTGGTGATGGTTACCTTACATTTCTTTGGTAGACATCACTGAAAGATTTATGAAACATTCTCTGCAAACTGCTCTGTGGGCAGATGACATCATATGTTACAGCAAATTTCTAACATACCAAAGGCCAGCTTTCCTTTTTCATTGAAGCACACAATCTCTTTGAAACATTTTCAAATTGTGTTGGGATAACATATATCATCAGGTCTTGCCCATTAAGCTAAAAAATGCATACTAAGAAATCCATGTTATACTTTTAATCAGCACAAATGTATTAAATTGATCAATTGTGACATTAAAGACTTTTGCACCAATAAGAATTACATTAAACAAAGTTTAGAGCTAATCAAGGATTTGTTGATCTAGGTTTTATTTTAAATTGAGTTGTGTTGCACCACTTAATTTTAAACACAGATTAACAAATCAGGGATTAGAATTCTAACCTGGGATAAAAACCTCCATCTATGATTAATTTTCTCCGCCATGATGAATTCGCCATTTTAATTAAACAGCAACTATATCGGAGCAAATTGTGTGCACACTGTGGCAGTTTGTGTGACACAATGCTAAACCAGCTCATTCTCCCTAATGGAACAAGTGACCGATTTCATCCACAGCTTCAGCAACTATTTATAGGACAGAAAATCTGATGAGAAGCTGAAGTGCAGGGTGATGTCATCAAAATTGTTGATTCATTGATCATTAATAAGAGACTGATCCTTCAGTGATGTCATGAAAGTGAAGCCACCTTGCTGCCATATTGGTATTCCCTAGTACAGTGGCCATTTCTTAATACCAAGTATGCAAAGTTCGTAAGCAAGTCTGGTAATCCTGCAAATGGAACAGCAGCGTACTTGATAACATCTCTTAGCTCGCCTTGGCTACTCCGGTTATCCTCACTGTATGTATATTTACAATAAGACGAAATATGATATCAAACACCACTGCCTCATTTCGTTTTTAATTTAAACTTATTAATAGCCACAAAAATGTAGTTCAGGGAATACTTTGATTATCTTCTCTCACTGTATGTATACTTAAAACAAAACGAAATATAAAACACAACCACATATAAAATATAAAACACACACAAATCTGTGGTTCGGCAGTATGTGACATATATATACTCTGATTCTCTTCACTGTATTATACATGTCTGACATAACACACTATAAAACCTACCTGCCTCTTTTTTTAAATGTCAGTTTTAATGAACAATAATAGCCATTAAACATGTATAAGTGTGGAAATACCAAAAATATCAGACAGGACTTATTTAAAGGAAAATAGAGACAAAAATCAGGCAATTCGGTCAACCGAAATACACAAATAACTCAGTGCTGTAAGACGTTTCAATCTAAATATATAAAATTATGAAACTAAACTTTGTGCTCCGCCAAAACGATATGACCAGGAACAAATAATAGATTCGTAAGACCAAAGATACCTGTTAGATATACCTAAAACA
The DNA here is from genome assembly GCA_018155175.1 of Sinocyclocheilus anophthalmus. Classification (NCBI taxonomy): domain Eukaryota; kingdom Metazoa; phylum Chordata; class Actinopteri; order Cypriniformes; family Cyprinidae; genus Sinocyclocheilus; species Sinocyclocheilus anophthalmus. Next base: position 91,397 of record JADLZN010011131.1, on the reverse strand, counting down.
ATTATACCAACACATGTTTAAAAACCAAAACAAAAAAACACAAACTACAGAGACATCAGATCACACAAAAAATCCAAGCAAATGCCAGAATGACTAGCCGAGGTAAGGCTACTCTTGGCGGGATACATGAGCACTGAGTGCCCAGTGATAGTCTGGAGCTCACATCTCCGAGATTGGCATAGCAAATTTTCAAATAGGCACTATCTTTATAAATAAACTGCAGAGTTTTAAACAATTACATTTTCACCTGAAGAACTCTTAAAAATACATTTCATGACACAATAACAATAATATTTAGAAAATTATGCAAGTTTTCTCTTCCGGAGAAAAAGGTGCGGAGCAAGAACAATCCGGGGATTTGAACTGTATATGGCTAGATGTGAACTTTAAATTGGAACAGTACTTGGGCAACGACTGATGACGTTTCACAAGTCCACAAGAATGCAAGTACAGACAAGAACGCATATTGAAAAAACGGTTAGTTTTTTTCCCCCTCCCGAAACCAACACTTACGGTTTTATGTGGTGTGGAAAATACAAACTTTTTCTATGTCTTATTATATTTCGTTATTATTATTATTTTAAATCAATGCTATTGGTCATTTTTACGTCTGTTTGTGGGTTTTCTTTACTCAAGAAACACTGTCTATAAAGGCTAAAGTTTTTTGTGTATTTGAAGAGCGAAGAAGAGTCTTAGCATTTGCCATATAGGTGTAGCTAATATACTGTTTTATATATCCTGTGCATTGCGCTTCATGTTTATATCACAAGATTGTAGCCAAATGTATTCAGCAACAAAAAACCTGAGCACCCATATAGCTACAACAAACTTTATAACCTGTAAGTTGATGAAAATGTAATGATGCCTCATAAATGACAAAACACATATTGCCATCATTCGCTGATAAAAAAAACCTTGTAACTACATTTGAACTTGATTTTCATAAAATGTTAATATTATACTGACACATGCAAGTGTCTGATCGTATATAAAGCCACAATACCAACTCAATGCTATTTAATTATTTTCGCCCGACAGTGAGGATAAGTAAATGTTTTGTTTTATCATCACGAACAACATAAGACTACCTGTGACTTTGTGTTCATACCTGACTTAAGCTGAAGTTTCACATTACATTTACATTTACATTTTAGTCATTTAGCAGACACTTTTATCCAAAGTGACTTACAAATGAGGACAATGGAAGCAATCAAAATCAACAAAAGAGCAATGATATACAAGTGCTATAGCAAGTTTCAGTTAGCTTAACGCAGTACACGTAGCAAGGTTTTTTTTAAATAATATAATAAAAAGAAAACAGATAGAATAGAAAAAGAATATTAAATGCGAGTACTACTTTTAATATAATATCCAGTTTTAATTTGACATTTGAAGCAATGTGTGTTTGTACAATTTTGCTATATTTCAGTATGTAGTGGAGTGCTGTGGGATTTTTTTACTGATCAAAACTGTGCCGTGGTTTAAAAAAAGGTTGGGAAACACTGCCCTTGTATTCCCATACATTCTATTGAATGAATAGGAAATTGTACAATTTTAATGAGAAAACATCAAGTCAGCATTTTTATATCTGAAGTATCCCTGTGCATTCTTACAATGCAAACGTCCTAAGCATGTAAAAGTTTTTTTGTTTAATGTCGAGAATTTCCCCTGCGTATTAAAAAGTTATGTTCATATACATTACAGTAGCGAATATCAGATAAACATGATGGACATCAGACGTTCAACATATGCATTACAAATGACAAAGTGCTTATTCTGAAATCTGAATAAATATTTATGCTTTGTATACACATATACCTTAATTTGCCTTGTACAGTTATTCATTGTTTAATTTTGTTAGTGTTTTTATTCGTACAGTAGGCTAACTGTAATGTTTTTCAATTCCAACATGAAATAAATTCATAATAACAAAAAGCCTAAATAAAAAAAACAATAATTAGGAATTTAAAGATAGCAAATAAAAAAAAAAAAAAAAAAAAAAAATAATGTTTGGTTAAATTCATAATTAATTCAACATATTTACATAACATTTTATTCCTATGGAAACGGTAATGCCTAGAAAACTGCTTAATTTTTGCGCAATCTTTCAGATCTAAATAGATGTTTGCTCACAATCACACTTAAAAATGCAATCACAACTCTGGTGAAAAGACTGGTCGCTCACGACTATCACTGCTCTTGCTACATGCTGCTTCTGAACTGCTGCCACTAAATTGCAAATATATTCTTTTCTTTGTCCCATACTGAGATACAACAAGATGAGTAAGCTTACGGACAGCCACAACCCTCATACTCTGACCGCTTAATGCACTTTAATTTTCATTTTTATTTGTAAAAAATATCTCCCTGAGACCTGACAACACACTCACTGTTTCTGTCTTTGTCCAATCAGCCACGTATTGTGATTTGTAGGTGCACTTTATTTCATTTAAACCTCCTCACCTGTAATCTTAAAGTTAATCCCTAATTGAGATTTAAATCTGACTTTAAAGTTATGGAGTAACATGATTAAAGTTAATCTCCATCTTAAATAACATTTAAAAATCCTGGATCCAAAGTATGGTTTAATTTTAAACCTTCAATTTTTAACACGGTGTAAAGGTTGGTGCAACAGGTTTATTAGAAAAACCCTGATTTAATTTCTAGATTTAAAAAACTTGTATGTCCTATTGGTGCAAAGGCTTCGGCCATGCTACTTGGTGTTTAAAAGACACTAAATATTCAGTATTATTATTATCGATTTGACTGCATTGACACTATCAGATGAGGACACAATGACGACTTCCTTTACATTTTAAATCCCTCTGGCCTCCTCAGTCATAAATACGACAAAAACTTTCCCAAGACATCAAATTTGGATGACACTTAGTGACTTTTGATGTTGCACTAGCTATTGGAACACACCACACACAAATCATGGACATGGATTCAGTACGTTCAAGGGTCATACAAAAGTTGGCTCCTCCGGACAAAAATACAGACATATGAATGAATGGGAAATATAAAAAATACTCTAGAATCTTTAGTTTTACATACTAAGATTTTATACAACGGGTCCACCACAACCCTTGGATCCGAAAACCCGAGGTCCACCCTAGACCCGAGCGGTTTCGGTCCAAAACTCGAGGAGTAAACCTCAGCCGGAACGGGTTCGGTATTAGCAGCCGCGGTCCTGTAATTTAAAATAAACATAGCTTTTTTTTCAATGGACCGATTAGACCCAATTCTTTAAATTGACTTCCCGAACTGCATAATTACTTTCACTTTACGTGAGGAACGCACATAGAAAAGAGCATCTTTTTGTACCCTCACCACTCGATCATCTTATACAATGATATCCTCAGAAAATCCCACTCGCTTCATTAGCTGCGTGTTCATGCTGGCTTTTTCGTTTTGGTGTGCAGAAGGCCTTTTTCGCCAGTAGATCAGTTGCAGACAACATTACGAATCCATGAATTATTAGCTATCGTCCTATTTTTATCTAACTATTATGTTATTTTTTTCAAATCCACAGTCACAAGACTGAAACCGAGCTCAAAATAACTTGTATCCATCAGGCAGGCACTAATATAAAGTTGCCTAATAATAAAAAGTGGATTCCATTGCAAGAAACAAAAATAATCCATGTCCAGGCACTCACATAGCAGGCAAAATATAAAAAGCCTTTATTGTAAGACAGGGCTACATGTTAAAAAACACCAACGCGTATCAGCCCAAACAGGCCTTCATCAGGGTGTTAAGCAATAGAGAATGAGAACTAGTTAAATGGATACACCTGTGACTATACATTTTCAAGTTCTAACCACTAGATGTCTCTTAGGAGTTTAAAACCTTTCTCTGAATAAATACATCTGTGACTATACATTTTCAGAATCTGATCACTAGATGTCTCTTGGGTATTTACAAATATCAAACCATCCCAAAGAAAAAAAAAGAAAAACATTTTATACAGGCCAAGCATGGTAGTGATAGTAATTTGAAGGTCATTGCAATTGAACATGTGTCATTAAACATCAGAGGTGGAGATGTTTAATGACATGTTTAATGAGAAACGTATTGGATACATAAATTGGATGCTCTCTCATATCCTGGTCTTAATGAAGATATTGATTTTTCTCTTCTCCATTTTTTGCATATTTGATTTGTTTGTAGTTGCTTTCCTATTGTATTTGTGTTCAATTGAAAAAAAGTTTTTCCACTGTCATGTCTTTTTGACATGTGAAGGCAGTCCGCGAGTGGAGAAGGGCGAGACTCATGCTTTCAACGAGAGCATTCTGTCTCAGTGAGCGAGCATTCTGTGTGTGGGGACTGCCCAGACAGGTGACGCACTCCCTGCCCTTCTGCATCGTGTAAGATTCCCTGCACGAGACACACTCGCAGCGCGACATTTGCAATAACATCGCTAGAATTAGCTTTTTTAGGGCTTACCTGCTAGAAATAAGCTCTTTCAGTATCTTGAAAGAGCTTATTTGAAAGGCAGGGGAACAGGACCAGAACTGCTGCGATGCTGAGACGCGAAGAGAGCCGGTCAGCTGAGCAGGGAGGTCTCAATCCACCGGCTAGGGGTGTCAACGGCGAGCAGGCTTTCAGGATCAGCGATGAGCGTAGAGTCGTCGCTGAAGGAGAAGAATCTGAGAATCCTTCTTCTTCTTTTTGTTCAATGTCCTTTCACATCCTTAGGAGTATGACCGCCACCTACTGTATTCTTGCGCACATGGGTGGAACTGTATCTGAAAGAAAAAAGATTTTGTAATGCCCCACCCACCCCAGAGGATCAGAGCCCAAGCTTCAGCTGGTGCTGCGTGTTCAGCTGGTTCCCTCCATTCTTTTTATATTCCCAACAATAATTTAAAATTGTGCGTGTACGATGACTCTTATTACTACCCTGTAGATTAACCCAATACATAATCGCAAGCTTTTCTCTTCTTAAATCTAATGGCATCTCCCCCATTTCGACCCTGATGGCATCTAGAGGAGTTGATCTTATTGCTCCACAGCAGATTCTAAGTGCTCTGGACTGTATGTTGTCCAGTTTCTTTAATTCTGATTTTGCTGCAGCACCATACACTGCACACCCATAGTCTATACTAGACCGTATTAAGGCTTGGTATACATGTAACAGTGCACTTTTCCTTGCTCCCCATTCATACTTAGCTATTGAAGTCATGCAATTTATTACTCCTTTGCATTTGTTTTCAATTTTCTTAATATGTCTCTTCCAAGTAAATTTTTCATCAAAGATTAATCCAAGATATTTGAACTCTGTCACTCTTTCTAACAATTGTTCATATAATTTCAGAGTAATTTGTTCCTTTTTCTTTTTCTTTGTAAAAACCATATATTGAGTCTTTGATACTGAAAACTTCAATCACCAATCTACTGACCACCTTTTAAATTCATTTATTGATTCTTGTATTCCTTTAACTACATTTCATAAATTCCTACCTCTTCTCGATACTGCACCATCATCTGCATATAATGCCTTCCCAATGCTTGGTTTAACTCTTTCAAATATATCATTAATCATTACATTAAATAAAATTGGACTGATTACACTTCCTTGTGGCGTCCCATTCAGGATGTCATACGGTGCTGACATTTCTTCACCTATTCTTATCTGGAATTTACGCTCAAACAAAAAATCTAATATCCAATTATACATTCTCCCCCCATTCCTATTATTAACTTAATTAACAGTCCCTCCCTCCATAAAGTGTCATATGCCTTTTCAATGTCAAAGAAAACAGAAACAAGAAATTCTTTCATTATTAGAGCTTTTTTAACATCATTTTCAAATAATATCAGAGCATCCATTGTAGATCTCTTCTTCCTGAAACCACTCTGAGCTGATGATAATATTTATTTTTTCTCCAAAAAATAATTCAACCTTCTTACTATAATTTTATCCATTACCTTGCATAATGTAGATGTAAGAGCAATTGGCCTATAACTATTAGATTTTGATGCATCTTTACCTGGTTTCACTACTGGTATTACTATTGCACTTTTCCAATCTTTGGGTAAGGTGCCTTCATTCCATATATGATTATATAAGTCCATTAATGCTTTAACTGCTACTTATGGTAAATTTTTTAACATACTGTAACTGATCATGTCTTTCCCTGGCGTAGTATTCTTTGAATTGTTAATGGCTATTTTTAACTCAAAAGAATTAAGAATTAAAATCCATATTACTATCAACTCCTTGTTTTTTCATACGAACATTCTCATATATTTTACTTAACTCTTGTCTTCTTTTTAAGAACTTATCATTCAAGTTTTCAACACTATGAACTTTAGCAAATGTTTTGGTTAAGACTTCTGTCTTTTCTTTATTCGTTCTAGCTATTTTCCCTTCCTCTTCAATTACAGGGATCTGTTTATAATTATTAATACCATTCATTTTCCTAATCATTCTCCATACCACATGCATTCCAGTCTCTCTCCCAATTGTGTTACAGAATTCCTGCCAAGCCTTTCTCTTTGCACTTTTAATTACCCTTCTTGCAGCTGCCCTTTTCTTCTGGTATTCTACAACTGTATCTTGAGTTATTAACATTTTTAACATCCGGAATGCCTTATTCCTCTCTCTAATTGCCACTGTGCACTCTTCAGAACACCACGGTACACTTTTCTTTTTCTTTCCATTACCTCTTATTAACGGTATAGATTGATTTGCTGCAGAAATTATTTCTCCTACTACCTTATATTTCTCCTCAATATTCCCTTTCAACTTCATATTTTTGAAATTTTCTTCACACAACACATAAAATTCCTTCCATTTTGCCTGCTTAAATCCCCATCTTGCACACTGATTACATTTTTACCTTTGGACTGCACTCTGAATCTCACAAACTACAGGCCAATGATCACTGCCCAAATTATCTTCATGTACACTCCAAGTACACTTACCGGCTAAGGCAGCTGATGTTATTGTGAGATCTAAACATGACATGCCACCTTTAATTATATCCATTCTTGTTGGTTTCCCATCATTCAAACATAAAAGCAAGTGCTCTTCTATACAGTGGGGAAAAAAAGGATTTAGTCAGCCACCAATTGTGCAAGATCTCCCACTTAAAAAGATGAGAGAGGACTGTAATTTTCATCATAGGTATACCGCAAATATGAGAGACAAAATGAGAAAAAAATTTTCAGAAAATCACATTGTAGGATTTTTTTAAAGAATTTATTTGCAAATTATGTGGAAAATAAGTATTTGGTCAATAACAAAATTTCATCCAAATACTTTGTTATATACCCTTTGTTGGCAATGACAGAGGTCAAACGTTTTCTGTAAGTCTTCACAAGGTTTTCACACACTGTTGCTGGTATTTTGGCTCATTCCTCCATGCAGATCTCCTCTAGAGCAGTAATGTTTTGGTGCTGTCGCTGGGCAACACGGATTTTCAACTCCCTCCACAGATTTTCTATGGGGTTGAGATCTGGAGACTGGCTAGGCCACTCCAGGACCTTGAAATGCTTCATACGAAGCCACTCCTTCGTTGCCCGGACGGTATGTTTGGGATCATTGTCATGCTGAAAGACCCAACCATGTTTCATCTTCAATGCCCTTGCTGATGAAGGAGGTTTTCACTCAAAATCTCATGATGTATGGCCCCATTCATTCTTTCGTTTACCCGGATCAGTCGTCCTGGTCCCTTTGCAGAAAACAGCCCCAAAGCATGATGTTTCCACCCCCATGCTTCACAGTAGTTATGGTGTTCTTTGGATGCAACTCAACATTCTCTCTCCTCCAAACACGACAAGTTTAGTTTTTACCAAAAAGTTATATTTTGATTTCATCTGACCATATGACATTCTCCCACTCCTCTTCTGGATCATCCATATGCTCTCTAGCAAACTTCAGACGGGTCTGGACATGTTCTGGCTTAAGCAGGGGGACATGTCTGGCACTGCAGGTTTTGAGTCCCTGGCGGCGCAGTGTGTTTTCTGATGGTAGCCTTTGTTACTTTGGTACCAGCTCTCTGCAGGTCATTCACTAGGTCACACAGTTCTTGTGATCATTTTGACCCCACGGGGTGAGATCTTGCGTGGAGCCCCAGATCGAGGGAGATTATCAGTGGTCTTGTATGTCTTCCATTTTCTAATAATTGCTCCCACAGTTGATTTCTTCACACCAAGCTGCTTACCTATTGCAGATTCAGTCTTCCCAGCCTGGTGGAGGTCTACAATTTTGTTTCTGGTTTCCAAAGAGTGACAGCTCTTTGGTCTTGGCCATGGAGTTTGGAGTGTGACTGTTTGAAGTTGTGGACAGATGTCTTTTATACTGATAAAGAGTTCAAACAGATGCCATTAATGCATGTAACTCAGTGGAGAGACAAGGAGCTCTTAAGAAAAATACAGTCTGTGAAGCCCGAATCTGCTTTTTGTAGGTGACCAATGACTATTTTAACCGAGGACATTACCAATAATTATTAAAAAATCATACAATGTTTTTTTCTGGATTTTTTTTTCTCATTTGTCTCTCATAGTTGAGGTATACTATGATTAAATTTACAGGCCTCTCTCATCTTTTTAAGTGGGAGAACTTGCACAATTGGTGGCTGACTAAATACTTTTTTGCCCCACTGTAAATTATTCTATAACTATCCCATTATTGTCTGTATATTTACTACCCCATAAACCATTATGTGCATTAAAATCCCCACATATAATAATTTTACTCCATGTATCACCCATCACTTCTTCTAATACAGAATTACTTATTTCTTTGCATGGATTATAAAAAATTCTAATTCTAATTTCTTCATGTATTCCCATTACTTCTATACTTACACATTCTACATTATTACTTTTGTATATTCTCTTATATGCTATGCCTTCTTTAATAAATGTTGCACACCCTCCACCTCTTCCAGTTTCTCTATCTTTCCTCTCTACTACAAATCCATTGATCTTAAAATCCAAGGAGCTATTTAACCATGTCTCCTGAATACACATGGTGTCTGGTGCCTTTTCCATTTCTGTGATATGTTTTTTAAATTCTTGCCCATTTGCTATTAAGCTCCTGGCATTCCAATGTAGTAGTAGGAAAGATATTATACAACTATGTATTATTACTCTGAGTCATATCCAAAGCAGCAGTTCCTTCCTTTGCTTTCAAAATTCCATGGGCCTCCTCTGCTGTAACTCCTGTTAACTTGAGATATTTGTTAGTACATTCTACGATAATCTTTAACTTGTTCGATTTCCTTTCCACTTGTGAAGTGCCATTTACCACCGCACAAATGAATGCCACAAAGTCAATTTTATTCATCATAATATGTAGATCTGATTCATTCCTCTCAGGATTTACTCCTTTCTGGGTATAGGATTCCGTCCTGATTCCTTGCACATTAGTTCTCTTTGTTTCAACTATACCTTTGGCTTTTACCTTACGTGTAGCTTCTGCATACGTTAAATTTTGCACCGTTTTTATTTTTTTGTACTTCACAAGCTTCTTGTACAGGGCATCCTGCATATGCTGCGCTATGTCCTCCCCCACAATTACAGCATTTAATCTCTACACCCTCCTCACACTTGCCATATTCATTTTCTCCCCTGCATTTTGCACAACGCATTTTCCCTTTACAAAGATTTGCAGTATGTCCCATTCGTTGGCATTTGAAACATCTCAAAGGTGGAAGTATGAACTCTCGTACCAAGAAGCTTACAAATCCTACACTCTAAAAAATGGTGGGTTGTTTCAACCCAATGGTGGGTCAAATATGGACTAACCCAACTGGGTTAAACTTGGGTTAAAAAGCTCATTTAAAAATTTAACCAAAATTACAAACTCCACATTGGTTAGCCATTATTTGACCCAACATTGGGTTGAAACAACCCAGCATTTTTTAGAGTGTAGCTTCACTCTTATCGGCAGAGTACTTCCTTCAAACTGAATCATTACGCTCATGCTTTCACATCTTTTATTGTCTTTCCACATCTGCAATCTTCTAGCAGAGATCACTGTTCCTCCACTCAGACTTCCTTTAATATCATCCATATTTACATTAAGAGGTATTCCTGAAATAACCCCTCGAACTTTATTGCCTATTTCTGTGCATGCTATCCTTCCTCCTGCCAGGGTTTTCATTTTCAGAATTTTATGCTTCTGTTTTTCATCCTTGCAGTTAATAATTATTCTTCCATTGCTAAGACAAGATACAGCTTTCACTATCCCTATCTCTTTCTCAATTGCTTTTGACAGTTTAACAGGATGAGTTTGTTGTTCTGACTGCTTAGCAGAAGTAATTATCACTTTGATTTCCCTTTCTACAACCTCTTTATCAGCTTCAATTCTTGTATGTCTTACTTTATTAATTGTTTGTTCACAATCAGATCCATCACCCATGCTACTCTTTTTTTCCATCTTACTTCCTGAAAATCCATGTCTTGATCATTGTCGCCATCCGAAGTATCTCCCCACGCCGACGACGCCACGGACGCATTCTTTGTGTTTTTTTCCCTTGGCCCGGACCATCTGAGAATCCTGTGGTGAACGCCCGCTTATATAGCCAGATGCCCCGCCCATTCTGGCAGGCATCGTCGCCATAGGCTCATGCAGCTCCGCTGCCTAGCCATTGATTCGTTTTTTAATACAGTTTCACTGGGTGAATGAAAAAAGGCTTCAGTTCAGGAGAAAAAAAGGCTTTATCCTATATGCGTCTAGTCAATAACGCAGTACCCGTATCGAAATAATTATCGAAAAGGAACAACTTTTTGATAAGTTTTTGCATGTCAAATTAATAATTTAGCCACATTGTAGTAAAAATGACAGCAAGAAAGGGATTACACTCTAAAACATCAAGAGTACAAAACAGACACACCCACTCAGACACACACACCACACAACAAAGTATTGTACACGCTCAGATGAACTGGTGTGGCTGTAACATTATGACAAAATTGATACAGAAGACACAACACAAATAAGAGGTTGAAATCAGATCAGACCCAGACTGATAAAGCTTAAATAAAGCATTCCTAATCGTTATTGTTACATTTTTATTGATTCTGATGTTATGTCCTTCTCTGTGTTCAGGTTTGACTGTAGTAAAATTTATGCAAAACTTGACACTGACCAAAAAAAAAAAAAAAACCTTAACAAAAGGTTGTCTTTGAGAATGTCTAAATACATATCCAAATCCAGAACTTAATGAAAATAAGTAGTTGTCAAAAACAACTAGAGAATTTTTAGCCTCTCTATATAGAGCTATATAGGAATCTAGCGGTCGCACCATGTTATTTCATATGTTTTTCTTTTTTTACTCCCACAAGATGGCATTAATCTGCCTTCAAAAATTCGATTTTAAAGGCCTGGTCTTTATTTTAACATGGAAATACTGCTTTGATCTAAAAAAAATTTGAAAAAAAAATCACAAAAAAAAATTATTATTTTCAATGGGGAAAATGATCATAACTATTGCTTAGTATTATTGAACAAAAACTTATTACATTGATTTTACTGAAAATACAAGAAGTTGCATTTCAAGGCTTCAGTCACGAAGGAGCCAAGTGTGACCCCTAAATGAAGAGGGCCAGAGGAATAAGATGTTAAAGACCGATAAGAAAAGAAAAAAATTATATTACATTGTAAAAATATTTCAAAATATTACTGTTTTTATTATATTTTTGATCAAATAAATGCAGCCCAGCTGAGCATAAAATACTTCTTGTTTGTAATGAAGAAATAGAAGGTTTTTGAAATGTGGCATCAGACTATTGGACTGTATATTTGTAAAAATGATTCATTATTAATTCGTCCTCAGATGCTTAAATGGAATGGACACCCTAATTTTGTGTTTTTCTCTAGAGGAAACTGAGAAATTTGAATTCTGTCGGAGGAGAGTTGATTCAGAAGAATCTGAGCATCAGGAAAAGGTTGGACACACACCACTCTTTACTTTTGGGGTATTACAACAGTGTTCCCCTCCTGAGACAAAGTAATAAAAAAATTTATGTAATAAAGACATCAGGTAAGTTTTTAGGATGGCATGTTGTCATAGTGTTTTATTCTCAACTTTTCTGCTTTCAGTTGACCTGTTGGCCTTTAAACTTAAAGGCACATGTCAGTCAGTTTGAGGTTGATGCTTCTTGTAACATATTTATGTAGTACATTTTATCCATAAAAGCTGTCTTTTAATTTATAATTGCTAATTTGTCATTGTTCACTCTTGCAAGTGCCACATTCAATGATGTGTTCTCTGTCTTCACTGGCCTCAGGTGGACTTCACAGTTCCAAGGCAGATTCTGTCCTGTACCCAGCCAGATGGATACAGAAAGGTAGAGGAAAAAGATGAGAGAGAAGAAGAGCAAACTAACAGATCACCAGGAATTCATGTTATCCATAGAGACAGGAGACAGGTTGCTGGGTAAGCAATGCACTCACATAGAATAAATGGGCGAGTGGGAAAAAGAGAAAACACACACATAAACAGTTAAAATAGTTTTAATTACAATATAATTCATGAAGGGACTTTACTTGTGAATGTGTGTATTTGTTCCTTCAGGAACATTTTTATATACAATGAACATTTTTGTAGGCCTTTAAACAGATCTTACACAAAGCGCTATCTATATTTGGATTCATTGGCTTGTTAAAGAGCATACAAAACTTAATGTCAAACTGACAGTGTCCCCGCGGATCCTTGAAAATCTTACAAATATATTACATTTGATATTTAATATTTAAGGTCATAAAAAGTCTTAAGTCTTATTTTTACTTATGAGAGGTCTTAAATTTTAGATGACACTTAGACTTAGGATGTATTCACACCAGGAAAGTCCGCTAGTTCATTTGCTTTGGTCTGGACCAAATACAATGTTTATTTTTTTTTGTTTGGTGCGGTTCGCTTTCACACTGTCCTTTTTGCAAGTGAAGCAGAAACTGTAAACAAAACCACATGTGTGATTAAGGTCATCCATTCATTGGTTTATCCATTCAACCGTACCAGTGTTCATTTGGAAGCGGACTGAGACCACCTCTTCAGCTGGGTTTCAGTATGGTTGTTTGGTCCGCACCCAAATGCGATTGCTGTATTCACAAATTTAAAGCTAATTACTGCTGTAGGATTTTTATTGTTCTTTCTTTGTGGATTTGTTTCCGCACTTGATGATTTGTGGCATCTATGACAGCATATTATGTACTGTCTTCTGCATGTGAAAGAGAGAAGGAGAAGAAAATGGGTAAATGTAAGTTCAGTTGTAGGTTTATTCTTTATGTGCATAGGGGTGTGCGATCATCTATGATGATATCGTAATTATTATTATTAAACTCAAGGTGATATCGGGTTCAAGATATGGGGCATTTTTGGCTCGATGAGTTTTTATATTTATCTTATATTTATATCATATGATAGTTACATCACAAATTACACAAGCAGAGTGACACTTTTCCTAAATATCAGCTTGATTTCAATGTGATATTTATTTTATACAACAGTTAAATAAACAAGAGGTTAGCACTGTGAGTTACATTTTAGACTCAATGTCAATATTGTTAGTGCTTGGTAAAAAAGTACGTCTTTCACTGCTGTGAACTGACCACCACAAAGAATAGGAATAATATGAAAGTCTTTGTGAGTCAGCTGTCCACAACAAGACTAAACCAGAACAAAAACACACTCAGCAAAATATCATCTAATTATTATTATCAGCAAAATATTTGAAAATGTCGAGATATATTTTTTGTCAATATTGCACACCCCTAATGTACACATTGCACAGGATACATTTTTATTTCTTCAGGTCTTAAAAAGGTCTTTAAAAGCTTTAAATTTGACTTTAAAATGTTCAGCAACCCTGACTAAACATAATTGTCTTTATGAATGAGTCATCATTAAACCATTCATTCAACAAATACACTTAAAAACACTGATTTATTCACGTATGAAACAAGTTGCTGAAATTAATTTAACGTTGAGCGCCACTTTACAAGGCTGAGTCAATGAGAAAAGCGTCACTTGGCTAACGCTGAAGCTGATATTTCACTTCAGAGAGATCAATGGCATTGATTCAGTGCATTCTGACACTGCATTTTCTCTTTCAGTTGTTTACATTCACTGAAGATTACTGACTGTTTACATGAATACTCACTAAGACAGGCATTTTGACATAATTTTGTATGTATCAGAACATTTACACAATAAGCCTAAAAAAATAACTCAATTCTGTACTCGCGCGCTGTCTGAGAAGCTGCTTTATGTGTGCACATTTTGGGTGCGTGCTTACAGTAGACCGTCTCAGAAAGTGCACGAGTACTGAACTGAGTACTCTTTTGCTGCTTATTACATTTTTAATGGTTTAAAAAACATGAATGTTTAAACTGGCAAGATTTAAAAACATGTGCAGATACATTTTGTCAACTGTCCCGAGTGTCTTTCTTCAACTTAGGTGAATATCAGGCAAATCCTTAAACTGGTTATGCTTAAAGGAATAGCACAACCAAAAATGACTCTGGAGTATTTACTCACCCCCAAGCCATCCAAGATGTTTATGACTTTGTTCCATTAGCCATAGAGAAATAATGTTTTGAAGGAAGACATTCCAGGATTTTTCCTTATTTAATGCAAATGAACGGGGCTCACCACAGACCATATTTTTTACTGTAAAAATCAATATTTAAGCTGCTTAAAAGTTATGTTTAGGTATTGGGTGTCTAGAATTACTAGAAGAGATCTAGAATTTTGTTGCACATTCATGCAGGGCTTTTCTTTTTTTGTGTGCAGATGCCCTTCCCCGGAGATGAGGTACATAGTGTTGCAGACACTAGCGGATCCATGATTTATTAGGCTATCGATTGAATTTTTATCAAGCTATCATGTTTATATTTTAAATCCACTGGTCACAACTGAAAGCCGAACTCAGAATATCTTGTATCCATCAGGCAGGCAATAATATAAAGTAATAATAAATAAGTTAATAAATAAATGAAAGTAATGGTTCAGCGGCCAAATCAGTCAGAAGGACATTTTTCCTCGCTGAGTGCAGGGCTGCAGGCTGTGCACCCATCAATGCCGTTTACGTTCGGGTCAAGTCGGGTTCAGAAATAAATGCCGTCGAGTTGCGTCAAACTCGGATCTAATTTTATCAGGTCTGTCTCGGGTCAGGTTTTTCTTTTTTAAAAATCATTTATGCATGTTTGGTTCTGGGCCAATTTATGGTCGGGTACAAATTTTAGGACCAGAGAAGACCTCTACTCCTTGATGAATGCACATTGCGTACTACTACTACTACTAGGGCTGTGTATCACCAGCAAAGTCACGATACGATACGCATCACGATACACAGGCCACGATGCAATACGTATCACGATACAGGACTGCACTGAATTTCACCTCAGCAGAATTGAGTAAAATAACCGTTTATTAAACACTGCATACTATAGGGCCATTTCTAGCATTGGCAGAGCAGGCAGTTGACCTCTACATTATGAAGGGCCTCTTTAACTGTACCGCAGTACAATAGCCTATAGGTAATGGCATATGTTTCATGTTTAAATTGTGCATTCCACACCAGGTCCAATATTCGGATTGATTGCATCTTGTTTTTAATGCCATAATAAAAATAATAACGTACTCATTCCAATAAATGTATATTGTAATGTACTTAAATTAGATCATGGCTTAAGTTCTATGCCGTGTTCCGGTGTTCTGTCGATTTGTGCTACCTTGTCAGATTTGGCTACCTCCCATTAAAACAGTGGGTAGTACTATTTGGCAATGAAAAATGCTACTTGTAAAATTATGGTTTATTAACGTCTACACCTACCACAACCCTAAACCTACCCTTACAGTACTGAAAATACAGGTACTTTTACATTCATGCATTTGGTAGATGCTTTTATCCAAAGCGATTTACAAATAAGGACAATGGAAGCAATCAAAATCAACAAAAGAGCAATGATATACAAGTGCTATAACAAGCCTCAGTTAGCTTAACGCAGCACACATAGCAGGATTTTATATAATAAATAAAAAGGAAACAGATAGAATAGAGCAAGCTAGTGTTAGAGGTCTTTTTGCTTTTGTTAATTGTATAATAAATGAAAAGAAAACAGATAGAATACCAAAAGATTAGAAAGCAAGTGTTAGTTTTTAAAGAAAACAAGCAGCAAATGAATAGATTGCAAGTCTAAAAGGGACAATTTTTATTATTTTTTTTTTTAAGAATAGAATTAGAATGGAGAGTGCTAGAGTTAGAGGGTCAAATAAAGATGGAAGAGATGTGTTTTAGCCAATTCTTGAAGATGGCTAAGGACTCAATCTAATACTGTGTTCAGCCGAGAAAAAAAAGAAGCCATATGGATGTGTGCCTGTTGCAGTAACCCTGGTAGGAAATCTGACGGGTAGGATATAAAATGACAGGGACACCGGATCTCTGGCGTGCAGCGTTTGGAGGCGGAAAAATAATATCCTACATTTAAAAAAAAAAACTTGTTGATATAACTTTCGAGTCCATGAGTTCCTCTACCAATGGTATGAGAGGAGCACAGCTTCAACTCTCAACCAAACTAACATTACTAGACAATCAGAATGTTTTGCTCTTATAAACACAAGACGTGCAAAATGGTATCTAATTACGGAGTCACAGCCCTGATGAATGGAGAAGCACGACAAAAAGCTGCAAGGCGCAATGGTCAAATATGTCCATCTAGCGCATATTTACATAAAATAACTAATTAAAAAGCAGCGGAGCATTGTAAACAGTTCAGAGTAATCATGTCATCTCCATAAGAACGATATGATTACCAGAGCAAGTTGTACCGGGATTTTCGAAAAGGTCCGGTTCACCATGATCTCTAATGGTAACTTACCGGTAATTACGTAAAGACTGTAACTTATGTGTGAAAGGGGCTAAAATCTTCCTCTGCATATGCTGTTAATTTGAATTGTTTAACATTCATCTGGGAAAACAATGTGCATTATCTCACTAGATTGTAAAACATAAATAATTCTAAACTTGCCAACCACAGGAGAATACATCAATCTGTTTCTAAATATGCCATTTATTGTACATGGCGATTTCAAAATAAAAGTTTCTGAGTTCGCATGTGGCCAAATATTAAAACTGAATGGATTTAAACATTGTTTAATCACACTGTAAAGTGAAACGTCACCAGGCCATTGCCGCCCTCTGCAGGTATTTGTTATAATACATAATGTACTTAAGTTGGTTATGTTCATATTATGTATAGGCATATTACATTATGTATTTTAACAGTGTTATACAATAAAACCATGTAATTACTTGGTATTTAATTTGAGCCAATTATGGTATATTTATGTTCAACCAACAAACTAGAATGGTGTAGGTTTTTTTTTATTAGCTCTAAAAAGGGAAATATTTATGACTAACTATAACTGGTTATGATCAATAATAAATATTTAGATTATATCTTCGAATTAACTGTAGCAGAATCAATATTACAATTACTTGATCTGCCCGTCCACCGAGCAGACAAAATAATCATTTATAAATTCAAAGAAAGATTATTTTCCTGGCCAAGGAAGAATAAACTGTCCTTCTTTGTGCAGTGCTAGCAGTAATTTAGCAAAATGTAGCAAGGGTTCACACATTCATTGACTTCGAATTGTGAGCAAAACAGAGACAATCCGTTGTGAATATAAGGGATTTAATAAATGAAACTACATCTAACATATAACTAAGCAAAACACTTCTATATACACAGAATGAAACAAAGTAAGGAAAAGAGAGAGAATAGGAAAAGAATGGCAGTATTTCACATAACTTAACCACAACCTTTGAAAATCATCAAAGAATCAAAAATCACCTTAAAAAGGGGCTGAAACTTAAACACGCATCTAAATAATTTTAAGCAGTTACTTGCATTGGTTTTCGATTGCTGAAGAAGAGTCCTGATGCGGTAGATAACAGAGGTCTTTTGATGAGTTCATGAGGAGTCAAGCTGGAAGTTTTTACTTCTGGTTCTTCTGACGAAGGAAAAGTCCACAGCGACTAAAGTTACTTGAAGATAAAAACTGCCGGAAAATAAAACTCAAGAGGAAGATCTTGAGAGTCTTGGAAAGGTGTTGTCTCAAACGAAGAGGGTTTCTGAGCAAAGATTATTTCGGCTAATCACTTTTGAGGGTTACTATTCTGTGTGGACTGGCCAATACCAGGCGTGAATTTTTGAGCGGGAGAAGTTCCCTTTGTTCCTTCATGGCTCATTTGCATGTTTTATAGCCGGTCTGGAATTTCTGTAGTTATAACCCAAAATATAGTACAAATCGTAAGATGCGTTTCACAATCACATACTGTAACTCATTGTCCGAGGAATGAAAAGCAGATAACATTAATACCAAGAAACAAACATTTGGAATAGAATTAAATTAAACCAAAGATACATACATACACACACCTGAATATCAGTGTTTATGGCTTTAACTAATACAAATAACGAGTGGTAACTCAGCTAATCTAATAGGGAAACGTACAAACAACACATGCAATATACCAGATATATTTGTAGAGTATAATAGAGTAACGGTCTTTATGTGTGTGTGTGTGTTTGTGGTGTGTGGTGTGTGTGTTTGTGTGTGTGTGTTAGTTTGCTTGCTCAGCCAGGCCCATCTGGGTCATTTACAACTCTTTGGACAGTGTTTGAAGTCAGATGGGGGAGATGATAGTGGGGGGGACTGGTTAGAATCTCCTTGATGGCGAGGAACCATTTGGCAATTTAAACCCCCATACAAACGTAAAGTCTCTGACCAGAACTGTAATTTATATGCAAATGTCAAAAGGCTAAAAGGGTCTCTTAAGCCATAAAAACACAAAGATCATGCATGATTCTACGCAGACACTACATGGGTTGAAGGTAACTAACCCTGGCAGCATAAACACAAATGATTAAGTTGATTACTCAAATTAAGTTGCTCCAACTAATGAGTTGTGACTCTGGGACCAATTAATTTTCTATTAAAGTTACAAAAAGAATTCAGGCAAGAGCAGTGAGAGAATTTTCTCTCTTTTGTTGTTTGATTACCATTAATGACACAGACAACATCAGGTTTATTAGCTTGTTGTCACTTTAAGATCAAATGCACAAATTTAATATACTGATAGACATGCATTTTCTTTCTCAACTGTTTACATTCACTTAAGACATAAACAATTGTGTTTATGAGGATACTTGCAAAGATGGCAACGCATCTCCACTTCCCTCCACTATAGAAAAGTGAAGCCAAAACATCCAAATATGGTTGCTGTCATCTTGTGTCAATGACGTCATTTGGAGCCCGAGTCTACACAGTAGTGAGGTGGAACCATAGTATCAAAGTCCTACCTAAACTCTCGCAGACCCATCACAAGCTCACAATCTTAACACTTGAACGCACATCAGCATAAGAACTACCTAAAATGATGTAAATCATCTTTGGGAAAATTTTATTTAGAATGTAATTCGATATTTTTTTTTTTAGTTTGGCTTACATCCCGTTTACATGGAGATGGCAGGGTTGAGGGTTTATGGCCCATACTGCAGCCAGCCACCAGATGGCTACCACATTCTGTGTTCCTCATTTTACATCAAATTATTTCTTAAAGTATGGTAACAATTTCTTTTTTTATTTGTGTTATGTAGAGGGATTCATAGTATGGGAATAGCTTTGTTAAAGAAAGGACAGAAAATGAATAAAGCATTTGTGTGACCTATTGAAATGCATAATGTTTTATAAGCAATTTATTGAATGTAAATTTGAATTTGTATTTGTGACATATTAGATCAAGTGGTCACAATATTGACATAAAGCATATAAACCCATGTATTATAAAGTAGTCTATCACTTTTAAAGCTAAACATAGAATTCAGTGATGTAAATAATAAATCCCTCCTGTTAAATGTGTAATAATATAATATTCAGGATATTACAGGATAGTACAGCAAAAACTAAGCTCAAATAACTAGAATATTTGTTTTTAATAGTTTTTAAAATTTGTATTATAAAACTACAGCTAAAGAATCTTTTTAAGAATTTACATTGTGTCGAATCGATTGACTCTTTTATGTGCTGTAAAAATTATTTGATTACTACCTGTACCTGCCATTAAATATCCATTTAAGCTAATATGGCATTAAACTCAAATACAGCCACTCACTCCTGTCACTTAAAGTGTAGTTCAGTGAAACAGAATAACAGCCTAGCAAAATCACGAAAAAAGGTGTTTTAGTATTTTATGACCTTTTTCTCTCTTTCCCTCAGGCTCAGAGATAGAGATGGTTCTTTGTCTTTGCATAGCCAGAGGAATAGGGAGGCAGAGCAAGAACTACATGATATGTCAGAGAAACTGTCTCGCCGTTTGGAGGAACTTGATCTGGTCAGTAACTCAATTTGTGGGTGTTTCTCCATTGATCTTGTGGTGTTTTTTGTTTATTTGTTTGTTTGTTTTCCAAACACCAAAGGGACAAATACAATAAGCAACGCTATTACATATGTAGATTGTTACATGCTTAGTGTCATTAATTTCTTATGGTCAGCAAATTCATCAGTCATTCCACTGACAGTAATGGTTATAGATCATTAAATGTTAATTTGATATTTATATATGCCAATAATATTGAAAAAATATATATTTTCTAATTTGCCGCCATGTTAAAGGTGGGGTAAGCGATTTTTCAAAAATGCTTTAGAAAACAGATTTGGGCCGAATAGCAAAACAAACTTGTAGCCAATCAGCAGTAAGGGGCATGTCTACTCATGATGTGGAGGAGAGAGCAGTTCAGTGCACAGGACCTTTGAAAATCATTTGAAATTGTGTCAATACATCATAAATAGAATGCAGCAACAGTTTTCTGTCTGGGATTTGTTGTGTCGTGTCGTGCCGCATCCAGTGTAGACCATAGATATGTTTATATATCTATGGTGTAGACAGCATCACTGATTATAATGAGTTCCATAGTATTTTGTTGTGCGCGCACCGTGTCTGGTGTAGACCCGGTCTTGAAACACATGGTTTTGCTTGGTCACCGACTAAATCGTGCCTGGGTTGCGTATGTAGGTGTGGGGCGGGAGCTATCAATAGGGGCAAGACCCTTTTGGGGTTGGGGCGTGTTTGTTTTGGTGATTTCAATTGTCAACATTGGCTTCCAGAAATCGCTTACCCCACATTTAAATACGTATATTAGTATCCATTTAAAAGAAACAAATTCATGACTCTTTCAAGATAACATATAGTATAATATTTCTATAAAGACATATTTAGTGTTGTGCTATGAATAATAAAACAAACATTTATGCATTAATCTGCAACTGATAAGTAATAATACAGATAGCACATTCTCATTTAACCTGTCATCAGCTCAGAAGCACCCGCAGAATTATTTACTTTTTCTGACATGCCATCTTTAGTAATAATGACACTTTATTCTATGTTTGTTTGTGATGCAGTTTTGCTATATTATAATATGATTCAAGTTATTTTTGCAGACAACAGTAACATGCAAGCATAGTGAACCAACACCTGCTTGTCAAGTATAAGCAGAAAACCAAAAGCTATGTACCCTTTGGATTAATAATATACTTGAGTGTCTTTTTGGATACTCTGTAGTTTTACTGAGTATCAAAGATATTAGCTACTTTTATTCTCTACTTCACTACATTTTTGAATATGTCTCTGTACTCTTTGTGTTGCAATTACCATTACATTTTGCATGGCACCTAGCTTTTTCTGCAGTGATATAGACAAACCGACAGGGCACCTGAATATATATCTTGTGCGTTTTTCACTTACTCACCTAAACTTGTCAACAAGGCTACTTTATGTGAATGGGAGTTCTTTTTTCTTTTCTTTTTTTGAGGTGTTCGGTTTTAGAAAATAAACGTTATTGCTCTTCTCACTAATCAACTGTTTCTTGTTTTTCACTGGCATGTCACTTTGACTAGTGCATCTTTGAGCCTATATTCAGTATGAGTAAAATACTCAAGTACTGTTAAAATCAGATACTCTAAGACTTTTACTCAAGTTGTCTTGAAATTGGTGACTTGTAACTTGTAGTGGAGTAATATTCACTGTAAGGTATCTGTACTTTTACACAAGTATGGCTTTTAGGTACTCTTTACACCTCTGAGACGTGTCGTCCGGAGAGGGAGGGCGGAGATCTCGAATTTTTCCAAGGGCGTCAAACTATTCGCACATGTGCGGCGGGTCTTTTCAAACATAACCCAATTTCATATCGTATGATAGAACCTCATTCCGAACAAACTGGTCTGTAGTCCACTGTGTCAAGCAAGGAATGGTTAAATAATTTACAAATATGTTGAAGAAAAAAAAAAAACAAAAGTGAACCTAGTCCCCAGGTTTTTGCTAATTTTGAAAAAAAAAACACTGCAGTACAATTCTCTGGATTCTCTTGATCAATTTTACAAAAAAAATCATAATGGGTCTTTAGAAATGGGTGCAGTGTCCAAAATATACCCAAAGAGCCTAATAAATCTGAAACAAAAACTTTTAAACTTCATGAGAAATTAAGACAGACACAGGTTGAGAGCAAAGCATGTCACATTTTAGAGCTCGGACATAGGGTGACGTTGTACTAACAGTTCAAAAATGCTTCAAAAACACATATTTCGACGTAAAACCCTAAATTCAGAAAGAAAATGTCCTATATTCAGCATACAATAGACCTGTCAAAATATGACAAGCCCTCATCTGAACAACCTTGCCCGTAGGACCACTGCTGTAAACAAATGTTCTTTAAAGATTGACATTAGTTAAAAACTCTTTGTGAATCTACAACGACCATACGTGGTGCGTAACTGTCATCATAAACGTTTAAAAACTCATCTATATACTATGGTAAAGTTACCTGGAGTGTGCCAAAAACGCTTTTTGGCTAAATGGGTATAGGATGTGCATAAAAAGACATTAATTACACATTCTTTTTGTGCTGGTTTCATGAAATGTGTATAGCGGTTAAGGTTAAAAAAAACCACATATTTCACCATACGTACAGTAGGTTTCTCCTCTATCCCTGCCTTTTGAAAACGCGGCGATTTTACAAAGCTCATCGGTCGGAAACGGAAAGAGTTTGCTGTGAGTGGCCAGCTATCCATTGCGTTTTGATTGGCCGAATACCTTAAGCGTGTGAGGGAAATGTTACGCCCCTACCATACGGTTATTATGCCCTGTCAGGACGGAGCGATGATTCAAAAACATGAAAACGAAAACCCATTATAAACGAGGCATTCGATGCATCCAGTGGGGACATAATTATGACTTATACTGTCTTTTACGCGTTGCGGGGTGGCAGCGCGCGCTAAACATATAACCATGTCTGCATGTGATAGGAGAAATTAAAACAACAAGCCCTACTCGACACCACGCCCCAAAAAACTCGCTAGTAATATAAAAAATAGAAAATATTAAAAACTACTAATATAAAAAAGTAACTTGCAATCTGTGAGTCAGAAACAGCGGCATTGAGCTACGCTACCGGATCAGTAAACAGCTCCTCATAAAAAAATGTGCGCCACCACATATGAATAGCTGGCTTGAAGTGTCTGGAACAGTGGTTAGTAAAAAACTAACCCACTGGATTTCTAGCGGTCCAGTGTGGAAGGGCCCCCAAACAACAGTAGGCAGTTCGCGTCACAACCAAAACACAGCATCACCACACGGGCGCCGAGTGAGCGGAGGCCAGCTGGCTTGCGGCAACCACATGTGACGACCCCTGGGCTTCGTCCACGGTGAAAGCCAATCCACAGCGCGAAGTTGATGTATTTCCTCAGCGACCAGCACTGATCAGCTCTAGGCTTGACGAAGCGGATATCATCCTCTTTTGGAAGGCCAAACAAAGTAGTTTCACTTTCACAACGAAACACACGGCAACAACAATAACAGCACGAATCAAAGTTATGCCTTCTTTCTTTGCGTGAACATTTGGGCGGTGTTATGCAAATCTTCCCACATCATGATGTAGACATGTGGGGGCGTGTTAGAACGAGCCGTTTTAGGTAGGCGTGGTTGACTTTTAACTTTTATAAAGAATATCTGTTTGGATTTGAGACTTTAGTCTTTGCAACTTTACTGATCTTCTTTATGCACCAAGAGCTTGTAACACTCCAAAGAGAATGGAAAAATTGAAATCGCATCATTTGACCCCTTTAAAGCGATTGAACCCCGATAATTGCTGCTTGCAGCTATATATATATTTTTTTTTTGTCCGTTTTAGTCTTTGTTGTTGTTGTTGTGTGGAAATGTCTAATTTTGTATTACATTTTGCATTACGCAAGCTTGGAGCAACATTGAGACAAGTAAATGATCATGAATTTCAGTCTCTAGTGTTCTAGTGCTGCTATGGTGCATGTATACTGTACAATAAATATGTTAGTTAAGTTGGCTTTGTGGTGCAGATGTTGAAGCGTGCTCTGAGTGAAATTGGGGAGATGTGTGAGCCAGGAGAGGAAGATAAACAGTCTCATCATAGCGACAGCATCATGGAGTGTGTCATAAGTATGTCAAGTATGTCCTCACACACCACTGCCAACAAGTGACTGTACACCAGACAACTAAACAGGCTTGTGTTTTTATCCAGGTTCATGCCATTCCAGTGCTCATGTACACTCATTGCCCCCCTTCCCTTCACCTGTACAGCACACTATCCAGCAAGATGCTCTGATCAGAGACTCATGCAATGCCAGTCATAGCCAGCAACAGCACAGAAACACCCAGGTACATCCCACACACCACACCAGAATCAGAATTAGCTTTATTCGCCAAGTATATGCAAACACACAAGGAATTTGTGGGGTTTTTTAGAAGCTTTTAGTTACACTTTTAAACATTCATATCCCAACAGCCTGATCATGTGGACTGTGTTTTTGATTTTGTGTGTGTGTGTGTGTAGTTCACAGAATCAGATGAACTGAAGCAATTAGTGCAGCAGGAGCAAACAGATATGACCACTGAGAGACTCAATGCTCAGAAAATGGTCAGTGATGTTTATCTCTCATTTTTGGTGCATTATATTTTATGATGCAAGCAAGAGTTATTTTGTATTGTGTCTTTATCATGATATTACAGTGCTTTGTAATGTGTTTGTGCTGTATTGAAATTCCTCATTTTAATTCTTCTCTACAGTTTAATTCAAAATACAGTACTATGCAAAATTTTTAAGGCCCTTTCACACATTCAGATGTCAGATTCCAGAATATTTGTTCCAGTAATTGTTTTGAGATTGTTTGATTTTTTTTATTTACACTGCCAGAGCTTCCTTGTGTTCTGTACTGTCCTTCATCATTAATCTTGTGGTTTATTATATCATCTGCATGGATGGTAAATCCTGTTGGCTTCCATAGTATTTTTGTTTGTTTGTTTTGAATGTGACAGTATGTCCTTCGACCACGAATAAGAGGTGAGTTTCCTGGTCATGGGCTCTGGCTGAGTGAGAGGAGCACCATGCCCAGGTGAGCTTGTCATGTAGCTCGAGAAAGAATAGCACCGGGGGGGCTGATTGGTGGCCCACATGCAGATAGGAGTTTGACACTTCTTCGTAGGCTGTTTTGGGGCTGACCATTCCAGGCCCATCTCAACCACGGCATCCGAGAGGATATTCAGAATTTCCTCATCAAGAGGGGTCACTGGAGGAGCACTCTCATCCATTGGAGCCTCTGACCAAGCACCTGGGTCAGAGGCAGTGGTTGACATGGCATCCTCCTCCCTGGTTCCAAAGGAGATTGAGGGAGCCTCCCCGATCACAGCTCGACGGCGACTGGAGGGTGAGGCACAACAGTGGGTGAAGACTGCAGCAAGTCTTGCATGGAGAGTCTTGATCGGCAGATCCCCACAGAAATGACAATCAGATTTCTCCATCGCTGCCTCGGCATGGACGTGTCCCAAGCACAGATCACACTCCTCATGCGAGTCTGGTAGCTCGATGGGCCCACCACACTAATTGAGGGCCATTGGCTATTGCAGGTGCAATAGCATGATTCAATCAGGCTTCAGCATTTTCGGAGAAAGGGAGTTTTCACAATGTTGAGAGTCTGACCTCAAAAGGGAACCCCAAAAGCTAATAATCAAGAGGAAAAAGATGCAGCAAACTGAAAAGACCAAGCGTTGTGTTATTCTTCTGTTGTCTGAAAAAAGAACATGAAGGAAATTTTACAGCTCATTCAGTCAAACTGACATTTTTTGTAGTGCAATTTTGATTTAAATGTATTTTTTTCGTCTTTTTGAGTCCAGCTTACCTAAACCAAAAGTGCCTACCATAATAATTTAAAATGCAGTAAGCTCATTAGGAAAGTGGTGGCTACATAACAAATATGGCATTGTGATGTTTTTTTTAAATCTGATATGCAAGTGAGTGCTGAGTGTCATGATAATTTAAAGCATCTCGTTCATTTAAACAAAGCCAAAGCTGAAAACTTTAAGAATACTCAAAGATGTACAAATGTAGTTATTATTAATGTTTTATGTTGTTACTGTTTTATGTGTTTGTGTAGGAGCTTGAATACCACCAGGCAGTGTGTAGAAAAGCTCCTTCTGTTCACAGATCCTGCACCAAGACACCTTGCTCTCGATCCTCTGGAACTAAACTCCAACACACAGCCAGAAAAGAGATACATTCTGGTAAGACAGCAACCAGTGACAAAGCGCTCGCGCACACACACACACACACACACAAACTGGCATATACTGCATGGTGTACAGGGACTCTTCTATAAGGTAAATAGGTAAATTTAGCTCAAGGGGAACTAATTATTTTATTTATAGGGAATTTTGACAGAATAAATTTTTTACGGCTGATCAGTTGAATTGCTGTAACTATCAACTATGCAACGGATATTAATATCCAAAATATAGTGAAACACTATTTAGTAGTGCGGTAACAAGATTGACAGTTTAAACATTAATTTGTAAGCACATAACACAAGACACTTTTCTTTAAATACAAACAAGACTTTACTGGACAAATATATGCAATTCCTTAGACCTTAAACTGTTCCTTAAGCAATTCCCTAAACAAACCATGCATTTTTTTTTAAAAGTTTAAAACCCCTACATTGAACTTTTTCAATGAGGTTACACTTTATATTAAATGCACCAGTTCAGCTGATTCCTCATTGATTCGCTGACGGTCTGGAACAATCTGGAGTGATGTCTTGGGAAGACAACCACGATGGGCATTGGCTGAAGGATAGATGAGGAGTCTCATAGGCTGGTTAAAGTTTGATGCGGTCAAAGACAAAGTCGGATACAGCTTTGCGCCAACTTAAAAAATGAGACTTTCAACGGAAAAGAAAAGAAACTACATAAAAAAAAGAAAGAAAAAAAGTGTGTGACAAGACTAGATGGCTTATCTCCTCATGATGGTAGAGAAGCAGCAATCAAGCAAGACAAAAGCACCCGAAAGCCAAAAAACAAGAAAAAAATTTTGTGTCATGTAGGGATGGGTGATAAAACGATATCATATTGAGATCATGATTAAAAAAGATTGCGATGATAAGCTCTGGACATTTCACTCTATATGGATTAATCTAACAGTCTATCACACATGAGAAATAAAGGCAACAGCAGCAATCAGTGCATGCCGCTAATAAGTCTGCATGTTCTGCATGCCTCTGTGTGATTGAATGGCATGGTTTAGGAATTAGTTTTAGAAGGGTAGATGGAGTAATGTAATTTTACCACAGGACGTCTGTAATGTCAATGGCCAATTCGCACTGGATAAGAAATCTCAGTAAAACTGTCAGAAGTGGGAGGGGTAACTCGATTTACACACCCGCCATCACGTCCCTGTCATCATGTGTGTGCCATATTGCTTCCTGTGCGTACTATGTACTACCAACTAGAATTAAATTGAATGATTATTCGAGCACTTTCATACTTGGAAAAACTGTGGAAAACTATTTTAAACACTAAATTATGGAATATTTATGTACCTATTTACAGCTGGTCTATTTGCACAGGATTAGCATTACTTGAGGTAATTTTTCCGGACCTTTTTACAGAAGATACAATTCTTCATAATCTTTACTGACATTAGCCGGGTTTCCATCCAAAGTTGCGAATTTAATTTGTGCAAAACTGGAATATCGTAAAAAGCACATGCTCTGGAATTTGATATACTCCTCTGAGGATTTCCAGCCAATTGCCACCAAAATCTGTGAACATGATTTTAAGACATTGGGGATGCTAAATTGCGAAGGGATTTTTGATATCTCAAACGGTTTGCTCGTGGCGAGGCGATGAAGTTATGGCAAGAAAGGAGAAAAAGAAAGTGTCTAATAACATCCACATACATTGTCTGATTTTGATCAAACTTCAGGGGTTTGTTCGTTGTATGATGCCGATCGCATAGATGTGACTATTAGGAGTCAAAGTTATAGCTCCACCAACTGGCAGCAAGAAGTGTGTCATTTTCAAAATGCTTTGAATTCAGCATCTTTTTATTTTTACTCGATTTACT
>JADLZN010011131.1:52944-57944 GCA_018155175.1 Sinocyclocheilus anophthalmus | reverse complement strand
TTTGTTGTTATAGTATGTCCTTTTAGCAGTGGAGACATTAGCAGAGAAGGATGAGAGGAGTGACTGATACACATTAAGTTCAGTAGGATTTTTTGATTTGCGCCATACTCTTTCTGCAGCTTTGAGCTTAGAACAATGCTCATGGAGAAGAACAGATAGCCAAGGGGCAGAAGAGGTGGTACGAGCTGGCCTGGAAGACAAGGGGCAGACAGTGTCTAAACAAGACGTAAGAGTGGAGCAGAAAGTATTATTAGCACTGTTAACATCAAGAGATGATAACTGTTCAGGGGAAGGAAGTGAAGGTGAAACCATAGCAGATAGCCGGGAGGGTGAGAGTGAGCGTAGGTTACGTTGAAAAGTGACATGTGGAGGGGTATGTGTTGTGTCAGGAACCATGTTGAAGTTAAGAATGAGGAGGAAGTGGTCTGAGGTGTGCAGGGATTAACCAGTACATGATCAGTTGGAGATTTCATGTTGGAAATAAGTCCATTTGGGTTTTCATATTTGGTGGTACGCCGTAGTTAACACTCGCTTTGAGATCAAAGAGGCAAGCAGAGGTGGAAGTCTGCAGCCTGAGGTGTTACTAGGTGATATTGAAGTCTCCAAACATAACTAGGGGAGTACCATCCTCAGGAAAGTTTGAGAGCAGCACATCTAATTCTTCCACGAAGTTACCTAGTGGTCCTGGGGGTCGATAAACAACTATAAAATTGATTTTAAGAGGGTGTGTAATAGCGGCTGAATGTGATTCAAAGGACCTTTTGATACTCAGAGATGGTAAAGGATTACATTTCCAATCATTAGGGATAAGCAGACCAGTACCTCCACCTCTTCTAGTCAGACGGGGGGAGTGGGAAAAAGATAAATTATTGGAGAGTGCTGCAGGTGTAGCATTGTCCTCTGGTATGATCCACGTCTCTGTCAGAGCCATGAGGTTTAGTCTTGAATGACTAGTAATAGAAGTAATAAAAATCTGCTTTGTTTACAGCAGACTGGCAATTCCAGAGACCAATAGAAAAAGAAAGTAGTGTATTAGTAGACATAGGCAAAGTGCACAGGTTGTTAGGATTGCGCTGCCTACATTGTGGGATGCATGGTTTGCGAGTGGTAGTGATAATAGGGATCTAGAAACACATAGTAAGAATATTACTTATTAATTATATTATATACTATTCACAAAGAAATGCATGTTGACCACATCCAACACTACAAGGATGCCTTGTCTAAAGTCAAATTTGACTTTTATTCCAAATTAATTTGGGCTAGTGGTCATAAATATTTGATGACCATCTGACTTTCTGCCACCAAATATGTAGACCTATTCCACCATTATTTGCCAGACTTTTATTATCTGTTTTGAGTCTGAAATTGAAAATATCCACCAGCAGTTACTTTTCTTGTGCCTTCACACTCTGTCTTTTCTACTTTCACTCTACCGGCTGCTGAAGATATATTTTGTCTTATCCGGAAATACAAATCTATCACTTGTCAGCTCAACCCTCTTTCAATTCACTTAGTCAAAACTGTTACCATCTTTGTCCTCTTTAATTACCGAAATTGTACACATACTTCTTGACAGGTTAGCTTTTGTTGGGATTACTGTCTTGGTTTAAAGCCTCTTTAGTTGTACTCCAATTCCAACCAAAACTATCTAAAGTTAACTGTGGTGTTCCTCAGGGTTTTGTTTTGGGCTATCTTTTATTCATTATCTATTTACTTCCTCTCTGTCATATTTTTAGTAAATCTGGTATACATTTTCATTGCTACACTAATGACAACCAGCTGTCTTCCAAGCCCTTGAGTTCCTTCCCTCCACCTTCTTTGTCGAGCTGTTTAGCTGAAATTAAAGACTGGCTTTCAGCTAATTTCTTAAACTCAGTTGTAAAACTGACGTCCTCCTTGCAGGATTAAAGAATATTCTGCAAAAATCTGATTATCTTTCTGTAGCTATTAATAAAAAAAATGTACTTCGGTTAAGAGGCTGGGTGTCATCCACGATAACACCCTATCCTTTGAAGCTCATGTTAATGTCACTCATACTGCATAGCCTACTTTCATTGAAGTAAATATCAATCATCACTGTCCCTCCCTCACAATGAGTAGCACTGCAGTTCTTCCATGCACTGGTTGCTACATGTATTGATTACTGCAGTGCTCTCCTATCTGGTCTCCATTCTAAACATCTTTATAAAATTCAGTTGTTTAAGAACTCTGCAGCTCGTATTCTTTCTAGAACTCCTTCCATCAAGCATATTTCTCCAGTTCTTCAGCGATTATACTGGCTTTCTGTATATGTAAATGTATCAATTGTAAATGTCTGCTTCTTACGTTCAAGGCTTTTAATAATCTCACTCCTCCATACCTTAAAGGATTAGTTCACCTCCAGAATAAACATTTCCTGATAATTTACTCACCCCCATGTCATCTGAGATGTTCATGTCTTTCTATTTTCAGTCGCAAAGAAATTAAGGTTTTTGAGGAAAACGTTCCAGGATTTTTCTCCGTATAGAAAAATACAGCTTGCTGTCTGTGTTATTAATATTAAAGTACAAAAGAAAAATCACTCTGCTCAAATTTGCTCTTGACTGAATCTTTAGTAAGGATTAATCTATAAATATGTGGTAAAACGAGATAAATACTGCTCAGCATAAACGCAAAATTAACAGTCTCACGCAGGCGCAACATGCAGAGTAGGTTTCATGAATGAAGGCACAGTGCTGAAATAAATTAAATGAAGGAATGTATGAATTAATTAATTCTATGAATGCATAAGGGAGAATGGACTGTTTCTATGATATTTGCTTTTAATTTGCCCAATGTCGTGAGACTGCTTTTTTTACAGCAGTTACCGAGGAAACCGCTCTATTTCTGCTGTTCCTTTCGCGACATCTGCTGTCAGACAGTGGAGTTACATTTCATTCAGCCCCGTCTGCCTTTTGTGTTCAGAACAATGGCGAAAGACGGCATCAATTTTTTGTTGTAAATCTTAAGCTGTAGATGTAAAACAAGCTAATGTGCATTCTAAAAATCTCAACTCTAAAATGTCTATAATTTATGATTTTGATCCTTCTCTTAAAATGAGTTAACGACTGAAATGTGAGGTTAATCATTTCATTTTTAAATTTTTTTATTTATTTAACTTACGTATTTGTTTCAAATCTAGTAGATAACATGTTATGTTGTAAGTCACCAAACCTTTATTTTATGATTGTTTATAATGGCTTCGTGCCGTCCATCATTTTGTAATAGGAGTAGTGATTTTATGTTTATGCAAACAAAACGGTGTATAGTGCTCTTATTTTATTTGATTGTTGTTGGTTTTTTTTGACATATAACAGTATTTTTCCTTAAATTATGTTAATAATAATAATTTCCGGAAAATATTATGTTCTTTATGGTGAGCGTCTTAATTTTGAATACTCCACGAATTTAATGGTACTAAACTATACTCCTGCCCTCCCAGTCCCATCGGCGGTCAGGCCCGCGCCCTGAATGACTGACTCGCATGTTTGGAGTTGAAAATACGCGTGTAAATCTGCTTGTAAATCTGTGTAAAAAAAAATAGCTGAAAACAAAACACGCGTATATGTGTCCACCCCTCCCTCACCCCCAGAAAAAAAGTTCAGGCTCAGGATTTTTTTTTTGCTTTAACCCCTGCGAACAGATTGCAGACAACTGTTCTCAGGTTCTTACTTCACATGTCAATTTTCTCATTTAGAACATACAAAAAAAGAACATAGAAAAAGTTTTGAAAGTTCAAAGTTGCTTTGACTTTGGAAAAAATGTAAGATGTAAACCTCCAAATTTAATTTCTCTAATTATCATATTGTGTCCTCATACCATGATATGTGGGCCACACACAGAATTCAAATATACACACAGAGGGGCACATGGCCACTAATCCTGCTGGTAGTATCATCAAAGATAACAATCAGATTTTCAGGTTCTTTATTATATAAATACATTTTAACAATTTGCATCGTATGTTTTTACATTTTACCTAGTGAAAGTGAAGGACAACAATCTTCTTCCCATTCTGCTGGAGGAGTTTCCACGGGTGCAGCTCTCTCCTCACACTTTGTCCCGTATGTGGAAACAGCAGCTCCGACAGATTGACCAGCTCAGCTCTTCCCAAAACCAAAACAGACAGACACAGTCCAAACTTTTAAAACAAGTGAGAGATCTAACACACACACAGAAACACACCGATTTTATGTAAACCATTTACATTTACAGTAGTATTATCAGCATAATATCAGCATGACAATTAAATAACTTTCTCTATAATGTAAAAATTAAAAATGGCTAAATGTAAGAAAAAAATCTAGATAATATATTCCGGGCCTTACATTGGCATAATGTGGTGGCAAAAAAAAGGTTTTATTCACTGAAAATATTTCCTTCTGCTCTTAACACTTTTTGATACATATGTTAATACTTATAGTGACATGCTGTTGTATTAAGCATTATATATTGTATAGTCACATGTAATAATATGCAATAAACCTAGTCATGTGTTGACAGATTTTAGTTTCTAACTGATATGTCTCAGCTGACTACTGATCAGTGTGCACAAGTTCATTGTGTTTCAGCACTGAATGGGTTCACGTTTTTGTATTTGTAGCTAGAAGAAGCTCAGAAAAGACATGACATGCTGGTGCAGATAATCCACAAAGAAAAGGAACACAACCGTCGCCTGGTAAGAGCATACTCATAATAAAGACGCAAAGACTAAATCACACAAAATTAAAAGCCTTTGAGCTCAGCAACTCAAAATCTTATGTCTGTATGTTTCAGAGAGAGTTCAGGGAGAGGATCCAACAGCAGAAGTCAGCTCAAAATAAGCTTAGAGAACAGAGGCAACAGGTTGCTCGTGCTAAAAAATATTACAGCGTCTATCATGTTCAGCTACGTGCCAGACTGATGCAAGCAAAGACACAAGAAGAGCAAGTAAGTGCCAAATCCACAAACGCTATTACAGGTGCTAAATTGTTTTAAAA
>JADLZN010011131.1:0-51014 GCA_018155175.1 Sinocyclocheilus anophthalmus | reverse complement strand
GTAGCTCTCAGAAAACTCCCAGTTTACAAGTTGTAATTACAAGTCCTACTAGGATGTGAACGCTTTTTACAAGTTGGTATCTCGTATTCACGATATTACGATATTGGCTTGAATGCCTTTGGAATGTTTATTGTTTCAGTGTAATTAAACTGATCCAGCTGCACTGCAAGCATGTTCGTTCGTTACTAGGCAACATGGATGCCCACACACGTAGAGTGTAAGTTGGAAGAGCAAGATCCAATGAATGCTGTAACCCCTTAATTTTTTTGTTTATTTTTTTAAAACATTTTGATTCCTGAGATTAAGATTTTACGATTCCTGGACAAAATCACTTGCCTGTGATCAAAGATAGTGAGAGCTGATGTTGGGGAATATAGCCACATTCTTTCTAAATTATTATTGATAGAGTCAGAAACTCTCCAACTGCTTTGCAACCAGAAGCTTTAACTTAGCTTTGGCTTCCTGAAACTAAGGAAAGGACTAGAGATGTTATAACATTTGGTAAATCTGATAAAAGACAAATTTTTCCAAATAAAATAAATTTTTATATATTTCAAAAATACAAATGTATCAAAAATAACAAAAAATGAAATTTGGCCCCTAACAATTACACATTTCAGCTTATGAATGCTTTTTTTCTGTTGTAAGTTTTTGTTGCACATTTTGATGCCTTGATGGCAAGGGTGGGGGCTCCCACTTAAAGTACTGTGGCTTCTTCACTCAAATGCAGATGCAGAGAGAGTGTTCTTCATGGTGGGTTTGAACAAAACCAAAACTAGGGACAGTTTGGCTCTGGATGGAATGCTATTATCAATCATGATGGCGAAAATGGCTGGCCTTGAGCCACAATGCTTTAAGTGGGAGCCCCCTACCCCTGTCATCCAGGCACCAAAATGTGAAACAAACACTTACAACACAAAACACCATTCACAAGTTGAAATGTATACTCTCTCTCTCTCTCACTCACTCACTCACTCACTCACTCACACACACACACACACACACACACACACACACACATAAGAAAGGGGAGAGAAGAGACACTGACTACAGCCAGTTTATCTGCAAACCTACTGTATGTGTACAGTATGTACATTGAGCACTGCTGTGCAGTTGGATTGTTTGGGGCCAAATTTATTTTTATTTTTTTTTACATTTGTATTTTTGTAATATATAAAACAATTTACTTTATGTGGATGAAATTGTCTGTCTTTTGTCATATTTATCATATTTACCCATTGTTTTAATTTCTATTTGTGCTGGTCAATTATGAACAATATATAAAATTGAACTGCTAGCAGAATTGGGCGGCGCCGAGGGGGCTGCTGCTGCAAAAATGAGTGGCTCCTCCCCTTACAGATTAAATCTTACTCCACACTTTTGATATAACTCTGTTTCTCTCACAGACTTACATTATGTGTGGCGGCACTTCCCCTGGGAGAAATATAGGCTATATATAAAACAGCAGATGGGCTGATTAATTGAAAATGCAATTTAATTCTCTGCCAGCAGGCGGCACTTTTGGAGAGGCAGAAATGTCGGTTTCCCCAGTAATGGCTGTAATCAAAGCAGCACTCCGCTCATAAACACGATTTTATCGGGCATTATAGGAAAGATTAAATGAACATGACATCGAAACATTTCTAAAGACAGTCAGAGTGGTGGCTTCTGCCGATGCTGTGAGGAATCATTCTTAAAGTCTTGGGGTTTTGATGCCAGAAAAACAGACTTTTATTATCAGAGGGATAATGCAGTCTAGAGATTATCTGCAGAAAATCTATCTAGTCTGTGTCTGTTCTCTCTTTTATACAGTGCTATCAGAAGGCGTGCCCATGTTCAGATACATTTCATACATATGGTTATTGTTTATTAACTATTTTACCTCTTTTGGCTATGTCTCCAGCCTGCTTTTAGGATGTAGAATTTATTTTAAGTGAAATGAGGAGGCCTAATCATATATTTTGTCTGATGTCAAAATAGGACATGCAACTTTACCATATACTGTATTTTTGTAATGTCTGCACCAAGGAGGTCTCATCATATATTTTGTCTAATGTCCAAATAGAGTGTGCAGCTCCACCATATACTGTACCCCTGCACTGTCTGCACATTCCATTCTCATGCAGTTCCCCACACAGCAGATACCATGATGTATAACAGTGAAATAGACAGTTTTTTTTTTTTTTTTTGTTTTTTTTTTTTTTTTTTTTTTGGAAGTATACATAATGGCTATATTCCAATTGATATACTTGATTTCATATTTTGACCAATAAAAATCTTCTACATCAGTTCCTTTCAAAGATACATTCATATAAAAAACCCCGCGCCTGCAATGCTCATGTTTATTCAACGAAGTCAAAGCCTTTTGGAAAATCTATTTGTGGTGGTCAGTTTTGATATTGTGGAGGGCCGCCACAAATAAATCAATGTATGGGAACCACTGTAACTTGAGAGACCTGTAACTATAAAAATAAAATCATTAATATAGTATTATTGCACTCTAATTAGTTAGTTTATTTTTAAAATAAGATAATAAACAAAAGAATAAGTAAATAAGCAATATCACATGTAGACGAGCGATATGGCTGTACATCGGCACAGCTGTGATTCGGTCATAGGTAAACACAGCGTGCTGATATACAGCCATATTGCTTGGCTATGAGTGTGAAATTGTGTTTATACAACAGTTCAACGGCACGAGTGTGTAAATACAAAAGAAACAAGAACTGAGTGTCTTTAAAAACCCTCTTTTGTGCTCTCTTCCTTCCACCATGGATTCAGATCTCAAGTTTACAGTTTAACAGCTGAGCCTCCGTTACTAATTCGAAAATGTTACTTTAGAACTAGTAATGAAGGAACGTTAAGTTGCTTCATTGAAAACTTCTTGTATTTCTGTATTAAAAGCTCACTGTATTATGTAGAGTATTATGAGAGAGAGATGGACTGAGCAAGTTATTACCTGCGTCTGATACAGCATTGATTCTTCAGCTAAATTTAATAATCAGCATAAAACATTAGTTTGAATGTCCGCTGAGGAAAGCAATATCTTTGTCGTACTATCCTTCCATCTGTTAAGGGTGATTTCCGATGACAGCTCTGCTCAGTGCATTTGGTGGTTACGTCTTACAAGGTGTTGAAAAAAAAAAACAAGCTGTTGTTGAAAGTAAAAATAACTTGCTTGTTTACAACCCTGTTTCAGTCTCTTTCATTATAAAAGTCTTTACTGCTGACTCACTCATAAAAACTGTCTCTTGTCGCCATCTAATGGCGGAACAATGTAATTAATCACCATCACGACCACGTGCACCATTTCCCAATACTAGGGGTGACCCTGAATAGTCGAAGATTCGATGCTTCGATAGGAGGAGCCTGATTCGACTACCAATCTCACAGTCTATTATTCGCGGGGTGTTATGATTATGCCATTTTGGCTATATGGGGGTGCTCAAATGAGTTCACATAGAACTACTGATTTTATCCTAATAAGTTAATATACAGGCTATTAAAATAATGCTGTAAATAAGAATCTGAAAAGAAAGAAGCTTACAAATATATATTTTAACATGCGTGAATAAATCCAACAACCCTATAGATTTCAGTTTCACTTTCCATAATCCGTGACTGACAGAGGAGCATCTTGGCGGCAGGGTTTTAAAACTTTAACAAGACTCAAATTGACACAGGGAGAGTTAAAGACTGGATTTTTTCGATCAGGTGCGGTACAAGTGATTTCAAAACATTTCAGCCGGTTTATATATATTGTGTATATATAATTTATCTCGTATAAGATGCATTTAGGTTAGTTGCGCTGCAGTAAAGTGCTTCATTGTAGTACTACGGTGATTATCTCTTCAGCGCGCAGCGCGAGCAGGACACCCACAGAGGAAGAAAGAAAAAGGTGCATATGAATAACTGGACTGAGAATGTCATGTATATAACATTCTAATGAGAAAATTATTATAATAAAACGCTGTGAATTTTTTACGTTTAGTTGCTGTGTTTCTTCACATTGTTGCGTGAAGAAAGCGCCCACAAAAGGTGTTCATTCAGAGCCGCACAGACACGTTCGTGCATTCAGGCATTTTGTGCAGATAGCCTATAAGTCGTAATATATATTATGTTGTATAAATAACTAAGCGTATTCTATATGAGATAAATGATGAGTTAAATCCCATTGATTAAAAACCTGCTATCAAATGCTTCTTCAGCGCGCGCAGCTCAAAACAGAAATGCCGAACATTAATAACTACTGTCACATAGTTATAATGAGAGCACTATTGTAAAAAAAAAATTGTGAATTCTTAGGGTTTCGCTGATGTTTAATGTTAACTATCTTTTAATCAAAGCATAAAACATTATTTTTGTATCTGCGGGCGTCCGTTACACATTTTCCCTGAGTTAATGTCAGTAATTATGACTTTCGAATGTCTGACTTGACTCTTGGTAATGTATTTTGCCCCGCCCCCAACACATATGATTAGACTATCAGTCGAATATCGGCAAGAATCGAAAATTCCGATTCGACTATGAAAATCCTTAGTCGGGGACACCCCTACCCAATACTAAATATTCTAATTAAATACTACTATTACTTATATAAAATATTATTTACTGAATAATAAACAACAACAACAACAGCCATCATAAAAATTGCTAGACAATTCAGTAAAAAGTACAAAGGCAGCGCTCTGATAAACAGCACTGAAGTTACATAAAATATAACGTGATGAGATTTTGCCCTCATCCAAAACTATTTGCTATGGAACATAATAGATTATGATACCAAGACTGCCTTTTAGCTTTCCCCAAAATGAATTTCTCGCATGTTTAACCACTATAGAGACTCAGAGCTAGCGGCAAACTTGAAAAGAGCTGGCCGAGGTAAGGCTGCTCTTGGTGGTTTCATTGGCGCTGAACAGCTGCTGACATCCTGGAACTCACATCTCCGAAAACGTTGAAGCAAATTTTTCAAATAGACGTTTTCTTTATTAACAAACCGCATATTTGAAGTCTAAACAAGTACATTCTCACCTAAAAAAAAATTCTTAAAACTAAATTCCGTGACACAAAAACAGTATTATTTATACAATTATAGTGGATACGGATGTCCGCTGTGAGAAATACTGCAAGCGGAGTTATACACACATGGTAAAACGGTTGGAGTTCCGATATCACTTGAATATTGCACTCCTGGAAAAGGCTCTCAGCCAATCAGATTCGAGAACCAGAAAGAGCTGTTGTACTATTATATGTAAGGGATAATCAACTTCCCAAGGCAACAAGGTTCTTGGCCTCCACGTCCACTGCATTTAAAATCGTTTAATGCACGGCAAGCCATTGATTATCCCGCTCATTCCATTGTCATTTGCCAACATTTACAACTTAAAGCTGTTTATGATGTTAACAGCGCAATATTTAACTGGAAGGGTAAAAATGGCGGTTATTATAGCATTTATTTGAATTAAATATTGATCGATCTATGAGAGAGAGAGAGATGACAGTTGTGTGATTTACCTGTGTCAGCTCGTCTCACTCTACAAACAAGGAAGCTGTTTAGTTACTTCGATTTTACCTTGTTGCTGAAGAATATAATGTAGCGATCTAGTATCTATACTATTTTATTAATTAAAGTTGTGGGACAGCACCGACAATAAGTTTCTGTGTGTGCACAGTGCAATCTGCAATCTCCGACCTCTCTCCCTCTCACTGTGTTTATGTGCGAGTGATGTGTGTGTGCATCAATTAAAGCAGCGTATTAATATAGAACGGTGATTAAACTGACTTGGAACTACCTGTGCACTAAACGGTTTTAATGCATACCTGCCAGCCAATCAGAATCGAGTATTCAAACAGACCATGGAATAATTTAAAATAAAAAATAAGTATTAAGGTCTCTGTCTCCACAGTCAGAAATATAGTTAGAAAATGGAAGGTGACAGGAACAGTCCCAGTGAAGGAAAGATGTGGTAGGCAGAGAAAAATATCTGAAAGGAAAACGTGAAGAATGGTTGGAATTAGGGGTGGGCGATATGACTAAAATCTTATTTCACGGTATTAGAAATTTTATTTCACGATAACTATATATATATCTCGATATACAGTATTTATTTATTTATTTTTGTTATAAAATAAGAAAAAGAAGCAAATTACAAACACAATAGAACAAATAAATATGAAATAAACTTTTAATAAAAGTGTTAACTACAACACTGCATAGTCTTCACTGTATCAATCAAACATGAACTGATCCAAAAGTGATTCAGTCAAGTGCAGTGAGTGATTAACATTAGTAATGACAGACATCAGCAGGTAAATTAGACTGCTGTCCCTTTGAGACCAACTGCCGTATCCATAATACTGATCACATCCGTTTTTCACCCAATTTTTCATTTATTTAACACATAGCCTACTGTGTTTATGTGAATGCTCCACACGGTGGTTAATTTTACAAAATTGTGTGTGTATTTGACCATTCAAGCACGAAAGATCCTGTTTTCGCAATCGCATGCTGTCTGAGAGAGAGGCTGTCAGTGCACACACTTTGGCTGTGAGTCAGTCAGCGCGAGCAGCGGATTAAGTTCTTTTTCACTGCTTATTGCAGTTAATAGCTTTATTAAACATCATGCACATCACAAATACGTGATCGCATGCTGTCTGAGGTGCTTTCTGAGTGCGTGTGTCAGTCAGCGCGAGCACCGCATTGAGTTCTTTTTCACTGCTTATTGCACTTATTAATTCTATCAAGTGCCTCCCACTCTTTCTTTTCTCATTCATGCATGTTTCCATATTACTCGAAGGTGTATATAACTTTTAAGTAGTACTATGTTACAAAGATATATTTGCATACCACGGAACACACGTTATAGCAAAATGTCTTGACTTTATTCCGCAGTAACGATATATACCGTCATGCCACCCAGCCCTAGTTAGAATGGTCACAGACAAACCACAGACCACCTCCAAAGAGCTCCAAGAACATCTTACTGCTGGTAGTGTCATTGTACACCATTCCACAATCCATCGCACTGTGCACTAGGAACAGCTCACTGGAAGGGTGATGCAGAAAAAGTATGTTCTCTGTACTGCCAACAAGCAGAGTTGTTTGAGGTATGCAAAGGCTTATCTGGACAAGCCAAAATTATTTTGGAATAATGTGTTGTGGAGAGATTAAACTAAGATAGATTTATTTGGTCACAACCAGAGGCGCTTTGCATGGTGGAAAAATAACACAGTGTTCCATGAGAAGAACCTCCTCCCTACTGTAAAATTTGATGAAGGGTTGATCATGCTGTGGCGCTGTGTGGCAAGCACAGGTACTGGAAACCTTGCTAGAGTTGAGGGTCACATGGATTCCACCCCAGTATCAGCAGATTCTTAAGAGCAATGTTTAAGAATCAGTCAAGAGGTTGTTAAGTTACGCCGGGGTTGGTTGTTTCAGCAGGATAATGACCCAAAGCATTGTTCCAAATCTACCAAAGAATTCATGCACAGAACCAGATACAGTGTTCTAGAATGGCCATCCCAGCCCCCAGACTTGAACATCATCGAAAATCTATGGATTGATTTGAAGAGGGCTGTTCATGCTCAGCAGCCATCAAACCTTACTGAACTAGAGACATTTGAAAGGAAGAATGGTTCAAAATACCTGCAGTCAGAATTCAGGGACTTATCAGTGGCTATAAGAAGCATTTACAGGCTGTTATTTCAGCAAAAGGTGGCTCTACTAAATATTGATGTGATTATTTTATTGGGGTGCCTAAAGTTTTGCACCTGTGTGGATCACATTGCATTGTTTCTGTTGAATTAATACATTTTATTTCAGAACTGAAATGTTACTGTTTCCATAAGGTATAAATTACATCCTAATGAAGTTGCTGCTAATTGCTGCTAGGCCAGTAGATTATAATTGAAAAATTATGATAATTATCACATGTGCAATCTCACATCCTTGTTCTCCCCTCTTAACAGTATAATACACAACAATTACTGCATGTTCCTTCCATACATGTGTTACACTGTATTATTTTACATTATAACAGTCTTCAAAACATATTTTAAATTAATTTACGCTCAATCTCCGTTGAAGTAGGCCTGAATCCCCTCCCCCACCGGAGATCTCTCATGTGCAGCAACAAAACACTAATATAAACACTAAATTAAGTCATCCACTCTGTGCAGTCACACAACTGAAACCACCACAGGTCCACAAGTTGATAACCAGCCTGGATTATATCCGTTTAACAATTTTTTAACAACTGTTTTCTCCTCACTTGTAACTGCTGCTTCTATCGGCGCGCTCTCAGTTCCCCTCTGACGCACATTCTCTTGTGCACAT
The DNA here is from genome assembly GCA_018155175.1 of Sinocyclocheilus anophthalmus. NCBI lineage: Eukaryota > Metazoa > Chordata > Actinopteri > Cypriniformes > Cyprinidae > Sinocyclocheilus > Sinocyclocheilus anophthalmus. The sequence goes on along the minus strand of JADLZN010011131.1, from coordinate 42,679 downwards.
ACTCAAACTCAGCGCGCATAACTGCATCATAGCAAACGCTTAAAGGGGGAAAATCACCAGGGGAATTAAATATTGGGCTATTCCTGCCCTGGTTACGTATAGTATCTCACAAAAGTGAGTACACCCCCTCACTTTTCAGCAACCATTTTAGTATATCTTCTCAAGGGACAATACTATAGAAATGAAACTTGGATATATTTTAGAGGAGTCAATGTGCTGTATAGCAGTACAGATTTACTGTCCTCTGAAAATAACTCAACATACAGCCATTATTGTCAAAATAGCTGGCAACAAAAGTGAGTACACCCTAAGTCAGGGATCCTCAAATCTGATCCACGAGATCCACTTACCTGCAGAGTTTAGCTCTAACCCTAATCAAACACACCTGAGCATGCTAATCAATGTCTTCAGGATCATTAGAAAATCACAGGTATCTGAGTTTGATCAGGGGGTGGGGGCTGGGTTGGAGCTAAAACTACTCTGCAGCGCCTTGGCCTCCAGGGCCACGATTGGAGGAACCCTGCCCTAAGTGCTAACAGCTGTGTCATGAATACGCCACATTTCTATTCCTCATTTTGCATGTTTTTGTCGCTTCCTTGACAGGTACCATACAAATTTGTGGTATCTTGTCTTAGAGGCAGCATTAACTTTGGCGCTACCTTGAGACATTTTATCTGCGTACTTACCAGGGTGCGCACTGTTCACCATGGCACCTCATGGCAAAGAACTTTCTGAGTATTTGAGAATTAGAATTGTTGCTCTCCACAAAGATGACCTAGGCTATAAGATCTGTAACACCCTTGAACTGAGTTGCAGTACAGTGGCCAGGGTCATACAGATGTTTTTTTCTAAGACGAGTTCCACTCGGAACAGGCCTTGCAAGGGTCGATTAAAGAAGTTGAGTCCTCGTGCTGTGCGTCAGGTAAAGAAGCTGGTTTCAAAAAACAGACGCATGAGTGCTGCCAGCATTGCTTTAAAGGTTGCAGAAGCGGGAGGTCAGCTTGTCAGTTCTCAAACATACAAGCTTTCGCATGGCGCGTCCCGAAGGAAGCCTCTTACTAAAGCTGGCCTCACAGAATGCCCATCACCAGTTTGCTGAAGAAACCTGTCCAAGACCCGAATACTTATAAACCATGTGTTGTTGCGTCGTGATGATCCTAAGATAGAACTTAGTCTTTAGCTCAGATGGTGTCCCGCATGTAATTGGGGGCGACGCTCCTGGCTGGAGGAGGAGTCCAAAGGCAATTCTTTCTTGCCTACAGTCAGGCATAGGTGGTGGTGTGCCATCATGGTCGGGCTGCATGATGCTTCCTGCTGGTACATTGGGTGAGCTGCGGTCATTGAGTAAACATGGATCTCGCAGCATGTAACTGTGACATTCTGAAGCATAACATGATGCCCTTCAGTTCCCTACCCGAGCAGAAACGAGGGGTCCCGACCGGCAAGTTTTCCAACTAGACGGGGCCCCAAACACACCACCAAGATGACAACTGCCTTGCTGAGAAAACTGAAGGTGAAGGTGATGGAGTGGCCAATTATGTCTCCAGACCTGAACCCTATTGAGCACCTTTGGGGCATCCTCCCAGTCAAGCGAATCGGGAGGTTGGAGACCGCCCCAGGTTGTCTAACATCCATCGCTCATCGTGATGTCATTAGGAGGGGTGGAGATGATTCCCGATTACGACTACCAGCACAACTGTGCAACTCTTTGTGAATTCCATAGCACTGGGTCGTATTTAGCGCAGTGCTATCTTAAACCATGGTGCCGCGAATATTTACACAAATATTTGCAACTTTGGACAAAGTTGTGGACATTCCACTTTAGGTCATGTGACTCACTTTATTGTTGCCATTTGTATCTTTGACACAATGGCTGTACATGGACGATTAATTTTTAGAGGACAGTAAAATCTGTACGGCTATACACTGCACATTGACTATTCTAATAATCCAGTTTTCATTTCTAAGTATGTGTCCCTTGCACTAGTATGAATATAGTACTAAAATGGGTTGCAGATTCTGATGTGTATATATATATATATATATAACTATATGTTCATTGGTGATGCGGTGGGGTGTTCTGAAATGGGAGGCAAAGTCTGCTATAAAACAGATCAATGTAAATTCCTGCCCATCCGCACCAGTGTACTGTCTTAGTCATAACCATTACTTACATACACTATTCACTACCAGGGAAAAAAAAAAAAAAAAAAAATATATATCTATATATCTATATATCTATACATATATGTATATCGTATATAAACCTAACACATCACACAACAGGCACACACGCACCGCTCAAAAGTGTGGTTCAGTTCTCACTTGTAGAGTTTTTAAAGAAGGTCTGCTGTGCGTGCAATCAAGCATGCATGTGGATATTTGCAACCAAATTATAGAAACGGAACCACCGGTAATTCGTGCTAAATGTTATTACAATTAAAGACCGTGGGATTCTTTTCTATTTTAAAATATCCTTTAGAAGGTAATGCATTCTCGTGTGCGTGCATGCGGAATTGTTCATCAGCCATTACTCCCAGTATAAACGTGTATCCATGATCCTTAAAGGGGTCATAGGAGGCCCCATTTCTCCACAAGGTGATATGACTCTTTAGGGTCTTCATCCAGAGTCTGTACAACATAGTATTTGCATTAAACCATTTTTGTTTCATCATGGTAGTGTAAAAAACACCTCTTTGTACCCTCGGCAAAAAAAAAAAAAACAGCGTCTTTTTCAGATGCACGCCGGTTTTGTCTTGTAGTAGCCTTTTCCTGGTTAATGTTAATGAGCTCAATTCCAGTACAGGGCGCGCGCGCCTCCTCAGTACCTCTCTTCCAGAGCTACTCGCAATAGAATGTTTATTTTGCTGAATTCATCGTGAAACGTACTAATAGGCACATTATTAGTAAAGGTTGATTGACCAAGATTCATATACATCTAACATTATATACCACTCTTTCAGCTGAAAAGTCCGGATACCACTTCTTCCCTGTAGGATGCTGGATCATGAATGATTCACGCGAGCATAGATGCATTTATGTAGATCGGGGACACATTCCCTTCAGAAACAATGTAATCCACTGTGCCCTCAGATGTCGGGAGTAAATGACGACTGCTATGTTCATTATTACATCCAACAACAGAACACCTCAATCGCTTAGGAATCATTGTTGTCTACATCTGCTCCAGCTGTGAAACAATGGCGGACTGATGACAGATCACTCAGGGCGGAGCTAAGGTAAGACACCAATCCAGTCTGTGCTGAAACGCTACTGTCAATCAAACTAAACTATCCGTGTGGTCACAAACACAGACGGCAGTCTGAGATCGCTGGGTCTCGATTTGAGAAAGGGGAAAACATTTAACCAGATTTTTTTTTTTAAACACTGGGTGGATTTTTATCATTATAGGGTGGTTGTGTACACACACTGCCAACACACATTTCAGTTCAAACTACTTGTAAAAGTGCATGTAGCATCCTATGACCCCTTTAAGAAATCATTGTAATATGCTGATTTATTATCAGAATTATCAGTTTGGCTACAGTTTGATTGCCTGCCCAATCTTTGATTAATAAAAAGTTAAAAAGAACATCATTTATTTAATTATATGCCAAATATACCATCTTTATTTTTCTTTCTTCCTAATCACAATTATTACGATCTTGCTATCACTGCTTAAACAATTTATTCCACATCTTGCTGATAAAAGTTCTTAAGTTCTTGTTCAGAAAAAATTAGCGGAAATAACACATGTACTTGATCCCAAACTCTTTGACTGTAGTTTATAGGGGTATAAATATTTTATTTAAAACAAATGCTCTTCTTTTTAACTTTTATTCTTAACTTTTATTCATCAAAGAAGACAAAGAAAATCCTGAAAAAAAAAGTTATCACAGTTACAAAACATAACTTAGAGCGCACACAACATTTCCAGCACTGATAGCAAATCTGCATATTAGAATGATTTCGAAGGATCATGTGACACTGAAAACTCAAGTAATGATGCTGAAAATTCAACTTTAATATCACAGGAATAAATTACATTTTAATGTATATTTAAAATAGAAACAAACTTTTCTTTACATATAACTATTTCACAATATTACATTTCTCCGTAGAGTTTTGATCAAATAAATGCAGCCTTGTGAGTGTAAGAAACTGTCCTGTAACAAAAAACAAAACACATAAAAACATCGAAAAAATCCGTTACCATTAAAAAAACTTTTGACACTGAAGTGTGTGCGATTTGGGTGTGTGTGGTTGGTTATACTACACTGAACAAAATTATAAATCCGACACATTATCCTTTTGTTTTTGTGCCAGCACCATGTTGCATGGAGCTGAACGCTAAACGATCTAAGACTTTTTCTAGGGTACCCCATCAAGCCCCCTAATTATCTCCCTCAAATATTGTTCACAGGACTCTGTCTAAAACTGTGTTAGTGATAGGGACACTTCTCTACTCCTTTGACGAAATACTCCATCCCACCTCACGGGTGTGGCATATCAACCGCTGCTTATACAGCAGATTATTCACAGGGTGTGGCCTTTAGCTGTGCCACAGTAAAAGGCCACTCTAAAATGTGCAGTTTTATCACCACCATGCCACAGATATCTCAAGTTTTGGAGGGAGTGCAGCATTGGCATGCTGACTGCGGACATGTCCTAGCACAGAGCTGTTCCCCTTCTGTAAATTGAACGTTTCATGTTCTCTCCAAAGGCGTTCCAGAGAATTTGGCAGTACATCCAACCGGCCTCACAACCGCAGACCATGTGTAACCACACCAGCCCAGGACCTCAACATCCAGCATCTTCAACTCCAAGATCTTCTGAGACCAGCCACCTGGACAGCTGGTGCAACAATCGGTTTGCATAACCTAATAATTTCTGCACAAACTGTCAGAAACCTTCTCAGTGAAGCTCATCTGCATGCTCGTCGTTCTCATCGGGGTCTTGACCTGACTGCATTTCGTCGTCGTAACTGACTTGAGTGGGTAAATGCTCACATTTGATGGCATCTGGCACTTTGGAGAGGTTTCTCTTCACGGATGAATCCTGGTTTTCACTGTACAAGGCAGATGGCAAACATTGTGTATGGCGTTGTGTGGGTGCCCTCAATGTTGCAAGCATATATGCACGCCCATTTGCAAGGTCTGTACACAACTTTCCTGGAAGCTAGAGAACCCCAACAGACCCCCCGATACAGTAAAACTGCACATTTTAGAGTGGCCTTTTGTTGTGGCCAGCCTAAGGCACACCTATGCAATTATCATTCTGTCTAATCAGCATCTTGATATGCCTTACCTGTGAGGTGGATGGATTATCTCGCAAAGGAGAAGTGCTCACTAACACAGATTAGACAGATTTGTGAACAATATTTGAAAAATAGGCCTTTTGTGTACATAGAAAAAAAATCTTAGATCTTTGAGTTCAACTCATTACAAATGGGGACAAAAACAAAAGTGTTTTTTTGTTCAGTGTTATATATATCTATAATGTTTTACATTAACAATGTAAGCATAATTCTGTTGTCATATAAGCCAATATGATCTCATCAGTTTAATTTAATGTATTTATTACATGATCTAAATATAACTCAGGCAGTAAACACTTTAACCATATAGTTTATTTGTGCCACATATGTTCGTCTTTTCTTTAATAGTTACTTTTAACTAGTTTTGAATAAATTCGTCATCAAAGCTCTGTGAATATTGGTCACAGACACAGAGATTTACTTAAAATTTTACCAAGCTAACTGCTCACTAAAAACTCCCACAGATCATGTTTTCAGGCCATTTTAAGTATTATTTTGACGTAACAAAGTGGTTATATATAAGTGTTTGTTGTTTACTTACTTTTTAAAATTAGTCTTCACATTAACGCCATTATATTGTTCGTTCAGACTGATTCGCGAACATGGAACACGCATGAACACAAGAGGCGGGATTTATCTCATGAACCAATCACAGCCGAACATAACTAGTCAGTGTAATAGTAATCAACGACACACACACAGCTTGAAGCGACAGACTGTTTACTTAACTTCCTCTCCCCCCCCTCCACCTTTTTCTATGGGTCCCCTTTTGGGACATCTACTACATCTCCCCTCCTCAGGGGCAACATTAACTGTTAAACATCTCTGTAACCATATTTCCTGAGAACAAGTGAACAAAACATATTAGAACAGTCTAGAATAAAATAACACTTTTTTTTCTTTTCTTTTCTTTATAATGCTTAGCTCAATTAACAACATAGTCTCTTAGCCACTTTGGTGGATTCACTTGTCTTCTTGTTGGCTCTCTCTCTTTTTCAGTATGTGCTCTCTCTGTTCTTGCTGTTTCAGGCACCTGCTCCACTTCTGCTTCTCTCCTTTGCACCACAGTCTCTGGTATTTCCACCAAAGGCCCTGGTTGAACCATTGTAGTTTCCCTCTGGTCCCCTGTGGTCTCTGGTGCTTTTACAGAGTGCTCTGGTTGAGGATGAAGGTGGGCTTTGTTTCTCCTTAATTGCTCTGTTCCTGTCTGAACTATGTAGGACCTTGGTGTATTTGCTTTGCCAAGCACTGTTGCTGGTTGTTGTTTTAGAGATCCAGCTTCTCTTTGTCCTGGTTCAACTCGCGGGCCGCACAGTAGCTCACTGTGTCTCCTGTTAAAGTTCCGATTGTTTGTGTCATTTTTTCAGCTGTTCGTCTTTTTCCTCTGCATACTCGCCCTGTTCGCGGCGCCCATCGTGGTTTGAGTTTGCGATGATTGTCCTGTGTTAATGCGAGATCTCATTTCCTTGCCCATTAACGTTTCCTGTCGGAGAGGTCCCATGTTCAGTGGCTGCTAACCTTGTAGGCCCCCGTGCACGGTACGGATCCGGATTTTTTTTAAGCAATGTCTTAATTGTTTTCACGGCCCTTTCTGCCTCCCCATTGCTTTGGCTGAAATATGGGCTGCTGGTTATATGAATGAAATCATAATCTGGCGCAAAGGATGAAAACTCAGCAGATGCAAATTGTGGGCCATTATCACTTATCAGTGTTTCTGGCACTCCATGCCTAGAGAAAATTGCCTTCAGTGCTTGTATTACACCTTTAGCTGTAGTACTGGGGATCTTTTCGATTTCAATGTACCTGGAGAAGTAGTCGACGACTAGGAGGTAGGTCTTACCTTTCTGGAAGAATAAATCAGCCCCCAGTTTTTGCCAGGGCAGTCCGGGTAATGGGGATGGTATCATAGGTTCAGTGTGCTGGGGTTGATGTCTCAAACATGTCTCACATTGCGCAACCATTTTTGCAATTTGACTGCTTAGGCCCAACCACCACACTGACTGCTGTGCTCGAGCTCTACACTTGGATATTCCCATATGTCCCTCATGCAGCCGCGTTAACATTTCTGTCTGCATTTTCTCTGGGATGACCACTCTTTGGCCTTTCATCAAGAGGCCATTTGCAATGTGCAGCTCACTTTGATAGACCCAGTAAGGTTTTATGTATTTTTTTAGCTCCTCCTGTCTTGGCCACCCCATTTTGCATCGCTCCATCAGCTTCCTGCAGATACTGTCATGTTGGTGCTCATCTGCTATTTGTTGTAGCTTTGATTGTGACGCTGGCAAGCATTGATGTACCGCATCCACAAACACTTGTGCTTCTCTTTCCAGTTCTTTTTCTTCACTTGACAGTTCTCTGACTATAGGGGCTCTTGACAGTGCATCTGCAGCGACTAATGACTTGCCTGGAACATGCACTATGTTGTATGTATATCTCAGGAGTCTTAGGCGGAATCTTTGAATCCTGGGGGGCAGGTCATCCAATGCCTTTGTTCCCAACAGGGCCAACAATGGTTTGTGGTCTGTCTCTATAGTAAAATGAAGGCCGATCAGGTATGAGCTGAGTCTTTCACAAGCCCATGTTACTGCCAAAGCCTCCTTTTCAACTTGAGCATATCTCTGTTCTGTCTCAGACAGGGATTGTGAAATAAAAGCCACTGGTCGCCATTCTTTCTCATTCTGCATTTGGCAAAGGATGGCTCCTAATCCAAACGAGGATGCATCTGTGGACACTTTTGTTTTTGCATCAGGTTTGTACTGTGCTAATACCTGGGTTGATGCCAAGTCAGATTTGATCTTTTCAAAAGCTGCTTGCTGCACACTGCCCCATATCCAGTCATTCTGCTTGGCTAGTAGATCACGCAGTGGTTTTGTATCATCAGTGAAATGAGGAATGAACTTACTCATATATGTAGCCATGCCCAGGAAACGTCTCACATCTGCCACATTTTGGGGTGTAGTCATCTCTACAATAGCCCTCACCTTTTCTGGATCTGGATCTGGTGCTATTCCTTCAGCAATCACTTTATGGCCCACAAACAAAACTTCAGGCTGTGCAAATGAGCACTTCTCGTTCAGAGTTAAGCCTGCTTTCTGAAGTCTGAACAGAACCTCAGTTAGCCGCTCTTCATGTTGGGCTTTATCTTTACCACAAACTAACACATCATCAGCATGGCAGATTATTCCTGTTATTCCATCTAGGAGTTGAGACATGCGTCTCTGGAAGTGTTCTGGACCTGAGTTGATGCCGAAGGGTAGGACGTTAAAGCAGAATCGGCCAAATGGTGTAATAAATGTTGTGAGTTCTCTGCACTCTTTTGCCAGTGGTATCTGCCAAAAGCCAGACCGTGCATCTAGCTTGGTAAAAATTGTTGCACCATTCAGCTGGGCCAATGACTGCTCTACAGAAGGTAATATATGGCGCTCTCTGCATACTGCCTCATTTAGCTTGGTTAAATCAATGCATATTCTTATTTTTCCATTTGGCTTTACAACTGGCACCATGCCGGCACACCATTCCGTCGGTTGCTCTATCCTTGATATCACCCCCATTCTTTCCATACGCTCTAACTCCTCCTTAATTTTGTTTTCCAAAGGAATTGGCACTCTGCGTGGGGTTGTGAGTGCGTATGGAACAGCATCAGCTTTTAATCGAATGCAGTAGTTTCCTTCTAGTTTTCCCAGTCCAGTAAATACTTTTGGAAATTTCTTTTTGAACTTTTCTTCAGTTAATTCGACTGCATCAATCCGTTCAACAAGCTGTAATGCCTCAATAGCTGGCAGGCCCAATAGGGGTCTGGAAAGTGAATCAATTACAAAAACAGTTTGAGAGGTCAAGATGTCTTTGCTTTCCAATTTGCACATTACCTGTCCTTCCACTAGTAGCCGTTTATTATTGGGCCCGCACAGTTTTTTCTTTGATTCCATCAAAGGTCCGTCCCTCCTGTAGTCATATAGTTTTGTGGGGATGGCTGTACATTTACATTCTCTGTCTGTTTCGTCTCATATCCTGCTTGTTGTTTGCTGTTATACGTTGTCTGTTTTCTTTTTACTGGTCCTGAAACTGCATCCACTTCACTTTGCTCATCAGTCTGTGAAGAACTGCCCCGCATAATAGCCTGCTGCTGTTTTACCATCTCGTTCTGTTTCACCTGACCGACAGCTCTGCTTAACGTCAAGTCTGAGTCCAGCTGGAGTTTTTCTGAAAGAGACATGTCTCTTATTCCCACGACAATGCGATCACGTATTAATTCGTCTTTTAAAGGTCCAAAATTACAATGTTCTGCAAGCTTATGGAGCTTATAAAGCTATCAGCTGACTCGCCGGGTTCTTGTTTGCGCATATTAAACTTGGCTCTCTCAAAAATGACGTTATGCTTTCCCACAAAATGGTTATTGAAACAGTTTTCAACTGCAGTGTAGCTGAGCTTTTCATCTGCCGTTAAAGTGGAAGCATTCAAAATATCCTCCGCTTCATCACCCATAAAGTAAATAAGAGTATTGACCTGGAATTCGTCATCTCTTTTGTTCAGTCCCGACGCGACACGGTATCTCTGGAAACGTCTGATCCATTTCGGCCACTCTTTGCCGTCAGCACAGTCAAATTTGTCAGGAGCGCTGACATGAAAACTCTCCGTGTGTGCGAGCGCTGGTGTTTCATTCTCGGACATGATGTAAACAATACAAAGTTCGTTGCAATCCGATAAACATTTCTCGTTCGTCAGATGAGTCTTGGGCGTGTACTCACAGTGTCCATTTATCACATTATGAAATCTTCTGACACCATGTAATAGTAATCAACGACACACACACAGCTTGAAGCGAAAGACTGTTTACTTAACTTCCTCTCCCCCCCCCCTCCACCTTTTTCTATGGGTCCCCCTTTTGGACATCCTACCAGTCAGATCCAATCATATCGCAATGGAGGCATTGTCTCCTCTCTTTTGATTTCCCCCCATTAATCTCAATTACCCACCACCAAACTCACCGCACGCTTTAGGGGGTCTGTTAAAACTCAATGTGCTCAGGGGAAGCGAGAGAGACGCAGACTCCTGCTTTAACTTTACCTGCTGGTTTTGCTGTTGGACAATGTTTCTTTAGAAAAAAATACACTTACTATTTTGTAAAATTGTTTGTTTTATGTTTTGTTCTACGATATTTTTTCTCATTCAATATTTGGTCGAGAGACACCCCATGCGCTCCCTTGCCTACTCGGAGCATACACCCCTGATATATATACTAACGGCAAAGCTGCAAATGCAGTATATATATATATAGATTTTTTTTTAAATTTATCTTATTGCATTTGAAGCTTTTGACACATTGAGTGGCACTTTAACAAACCCAAGTTATCAGGTGAACAAATTAAAGCACATTTCCCCTAGTAGCAGTCAGCTTCGACTTGCCAATGGGGGTTACATATGACAGTCGGCAGAAAATCTAAGAAAAACAATGTTGTTAAAATAAGTAATATTCACAGAAGCAAATTTAGTACTTATGTGCATTTGTTATTTAGAACGCGTTAAGCAGCATAAATGTCAGGCCTGTGAACCTGTGCTTATGTTTTCTCTGTGCTACACAGTACTACATGATATTTTAGATTTTTACACATTTAAGAGGTGTGCAGTATTATTTATATCATATAAATCATGTTATATTACCGTAAAAAAGAAACGGTGGTTTACTTTGCATTGAAGCCAGTTCAGATTTGCTAAATGTCAAAATATTGTCACATTACTTAATACTTGTCACAAATACAAATGTTTGAAATGTTAAAATTTTGCTAATAAAACGGCATGCATTTTCACATTTTCTTTATCAGTCCTTTATTTTGACAGAGAACTACATGATGTGGGTAAAAGAATTATAAAGTATGAATGTCCATGAATTAGAAAATTATTGTGCTTTTTTTTTATTAATGTTTTTCTTTATTTTAATAAAACACTTGAGCGTGTTGTATTTACCTAATAAAATGATGAAGTATAACATGAAAGTGTTTAATTGATTGATGTGTTCGACACAAGTGTTCAACTGGTTTTATTGGATTTTTGAGCAGTGTGTTATGATTATCATCTATTTTATATCATCTAAACATTACCTGCTTAGGTAAAGCATACCTACCAACTATGAATGTGAGTGGAGCAGGAGTTACAGAGCTGTTTTATTCACTTGTTTTTTGTTTTTGTTTTTTTGTGCTGCTTGGTTTTGTTTTGTTTCATGAGAGACATGGCAGGCAGCGAGAGAGACCCAGCATGTCTGCAATGTCATACAAATCTGAACTGGCTACAATTATTTTGTTCCCACTAAAATAAGAAACAAATCATTAAAACTTGGCCACAGTTTAGCTAAAACAGTGAAACTGAAAAGAGTTGTCAGATTAATCGAATGTCCTCACGTTTAATCCCACAAGTTCTCTCATTATAATCAACAAATGTCTCACTGTTGTTATTAGTCCTTCATAGATTCAGTTCTGTAGCTTATTGTGAATATAGACCATCATTAATATAAACCATTTTGGACACCGCAAAGCTAAACTGCACGTTTATTTCTGTGTTTTGAAATGAATGTTGTGAATCCGGGGTTGTTCTCTGTAGTCATTCAGAGAAAGGGTTCAAATCTCCACAGATGAGTTTGGCTGATCTTCAAAAGTCATTTTGACAAAAGGCTAACATGTAAATGGATATGTAATACAACTCATTAAATGACAAAATTCTGAACTTGTATTGACTAATTCAGGTTTTTTTGTTTTTACGAAATACAAAATGACATAGACTTTAAAATCATATTTTGTATTCCACATTTTACATCAAATCACACAGGGAATACAAACACTGAACTCTATATGAAAATCTGCAATAATAAGTTTAACTGTTCCATGCAGAACTTAGCTTATAAAAGCTTATAAAAATGTAGTTCTGGGTTTTTTAGCTTGTTTACTGTACACCTTGTCACGTAGCAGCTTTTAGGCATTGCTCTGTTTTTCGTTATAAGTCAGAAATGACAAGGAGGCAACTTCCCGCAATAGAAAGTCAATGGATTGCCCCGTCCTGTCTCTATAGTACATCGATGACGCGTCGGTGTCCATTAAATTATTCATGAGACTACGTGTTCTTATCCTATGAGAAGACGCTTCGCTTAATTATTCACAACAGCATGTGTTGATTTGCTATGCCAGACGTTTCAGACTGTGAGATGACATAGCGCACATTAACTGAGAGAAACGTTCATGGATCGAAGAAGAGAGTTTGTTTTTGCTTTGTAATAAGAGTTCGGCACAAACGTGATTCTTTCACTTGTTTTTACAGCTCTGTGACACAACCATTCAAAAGGCTTATATAAACGCCACAGAATAAGCCTTAAAAGTTCTCAGAGGTGCAACAGCGCGTTCATATACAGTGGGTACGGAAAGTATTCAGACCCCCTTTAATTTTTCACTCTTTGTTATATTTCATCCATTTGCTAAAATCATTTAAGTTAATTTTTTTCCTCATTAATGTACACACAGCCCCCCATATTGACAGAAAAACACAGAATTGTTGACATTTTTGCAAATTTATTAAAAAAGAAAAACTTAAATATCACATGGTCCTAAGTATTCAGACCCTTTGCGTTGACACTCATATATTTAACTCAGGTGATAATTTCTTCTGATCATCCTTGAGATGGATCTACACCTTCATTTGAGTCCAGCCGTGTTTGATTATACTGATTGGACTTGATTAGGAAAGTCACACACCTGTTTATATAAGACCTTATAGCTCACAGTGCATGTCAGAGCAAATTATATTCATGAGGTCAAAGGAACTGCCTGAAAGAGCTCAAGACAGAATTGTGGCAAGGCACAGATCTGGCCAAGGTTTACAAAAAAATTTCTGCTGCACTTATGGTTCCTAAGAGCACAGTGGCCTCCAGAATCCTTAAATGGAAGACGTTTGGGGACGACCAGAACCCTTCCTAGAGCAAACTGAGCTATCGGGGGAGAAGAGACTTGGTGAGAGAGGTAAAGAAGAACCCCAAAGATCACTGTGGCTGAGCTCCATAGATGCAGTCGGGAGATGGGAGAAAGTTAAAGTCAACCATCACTGCAGCCCTCCTCCAGTCGGTGCTTTATGGCAGAGTGGCCCGATGGAGGCCTCTCCTCAGTGCAAGACACATGAAAGCCCGCATGGATTTGTGAGATGGTGAGAAATAAGATTCTCTGGTTTGATGAGACCAAGATAGAACTTTTTTTGGCCTTAATTCTAAGTGGTATGTGTTGAGAAAACCAGGCACTGCTCATCACCCTTCCAATACAGTCCCAACAGTGAAGCATGGTGGTGGTGGCAGCATCATGCTGTGGGTTGTTTTTCAGCTGCAGGGACAGGATGTCTGGTTGCAATCGAGGGAAAGATGAAGGCGGCCAAGTACAGGGATATCCTGGACAAAAACCTTCTCCAGAGTGCTCAGGACCTCAGACTGGGCCGAAGGTTACCTTCCAACAAGACAATGACCCTACACAGCTAAAATAACGAAGGAGTGGCTTCACAACAACTCGGTGACTGTTCTTGAATGGCCCAGCCAGAGCCCCTGACTTAAACCCAATTGAGCATCTCTGAGAGACCTAAAAATGTCTGTCCACCAACGTTTACCATCCAACTGACAGAACTGGAGAGGATCTGCAAGGAGGAATGCAGAGGATCCCCAAATCCAGGTGTGTAAAACTTGTTGCATCTTTCCCAAAAAGACTCACGGCTGTATTAGATCAAAATGGTGCTTCTACTAAATACTGAGCAAAGGGTCCTGAATACTTAGGACCATGTGATATTAAAATTTTTCTTTTTTAATAAATCTGCAAAAAAAAATTCTGTGTTTTTCTGTCAATATGGGTGCTGTGTGTACATTAATGATGAAAAGAAAATAACTGAAATGACTTTAGCAAATGGCTGCAATATAACAAAGTGTGAAATTTAAGGGGGTCTGAATACTTTTCCGTACCCACTGTATAATGTGTTTGCAGAAAAAATGGTTGTGCATTTTTTGTGTTGTTACTCGATGGACAAAATGCAACTGTCTGACCCGAGCTGTGTGTGTTTCGTTTGTTTGTCTGTCTCCCCTCTTCCAAACTTTCACTTTCTGAAAGATTACAATTGAAGTTTATTTTTATTAGCTATTTAACTATACAACTACTCCATTCTGAACAATTATAGTTTCAAGTCAGTGTATTAGCCTGCTCTGTAACGGGGCTGACGAGACGTGATACGTGTGGATCCATCTGCAAGCTTTTTTCAAAGAGACGTGGTATAACAGGCAGGGACGAACAATGGCAAACAGGTATATGGCAAAAACACAAGAATAGTCCTAGGACTAGCGTAGGTCACCGATCGGCAGACAGAATCACAAGGGCAAGACGAGAGGGAGAAAACCAGGAAAACAGGCAAAGAACAGAAACCGCAAAAACAGGCAAGGCAAAACAGGGAAAACACGGAGACTCTGAAAGGGGTGCAGGCTAAACAATACTCATCAGAGAAATGTGGTTAGAGTGGGTGTATATATAGTGAGTGAGGTGATTAGAAAAAGCAGTGTGCATCAGGGCATGTGCAAATCATTGGCAAAGAATGGATGGGGATATTAGTCCGGGTGCTATGCCACGTTTGTGTAGTGCGAGAGTCAATGTCTGGAAAGGGTGACCTCTTGGGTGACTAACGGAAGTCCATGGCCAAATTTCGTGACCGAGCCCCCCCCCCAAACACTAAAGATCCAGGTGGGGCGGTGGAGCGGAGGGGAGTCGGGGGAGGGATCAGAGGGCCAGTTCCAATGATAGAGAGACCAGTGACTGAGGCAAGCCGGCGGAGCTGATGATCACAACAGCTGAGCAGACGGTTCCGAAGATCCCCACGGCGGAGCAGAATACCACCAGAGCCAGACAGTAGACCACCACGGCGGAGCAGAGGACCACCAGAACCAGACAGTAGACCACCACGGCGGGGCAGAGGACCACCACGGCAGAGCAGAGGACCACCAGAACCAGACAGTAGACCACCACGGCGGGGCAGAGGACCACCACGGCAGAGCAGAGGACCACCACGGCGGAGCAGAAGACCACCAAAACCAGACAGTATACCACCACAACCACGGGGGGCAGTAGACCACCACTGCGGGGCAGAGGACCACCACGGCGGAGCAGAAGGAACAGGAAACCTTCTTGGTGAACCACACCGATCAGGAGTCCATGGCGGAGACTGTAACAACGAGATAGCAGAGACAGACAACACAGACAGAACATTGGGGTTGATAGACAAGACTGAGCGTTCAGGGACAGCCTCCCTGGCTGGGTCGGGACAAGACAAAAGTTCACAAACGGCCTCCATAACCGTGACAGGATGAGGATTCCCCGACGGCCTCCATAGCCGTGACAGGACAAGCAGGGAGTTCGTAAACAGCCTCTATAGCCGTGACAGACAGACAAGAGTTTCCTCAATCGACCTCCTTGGCCGACAAGACAGACAGAAGTCAGACTCCCTCCTGCCCGAACAAGACCGAACAGAGAGTTCATAGCGGCCTCCTTGGCCGAACAGGACGTGCAGAGAGTGTCATAGCCGGCCTCCTTGGCACGGACAGAACAGACCAGAGAGTTCTTTTCCTTGCCGCCTCCTTTGCGGACAGGACCGCAGAGAGTTCATAGACGGCCCTCCTTGGCCGGAACAGAACAGGCAGAGAGTCCATTGATGGCCTTCTTGGCCGGAACAAGACAGACAGAGAGTTCATAGGCGGCCTCCTTGGCCGGAACAGGACAGGCAGAGAGTTCATAGGCGGCCTCCTTGGCCGGAACAGGACAGGCAGAGAGTTCATAGACGGCCTCCTTGGCTGGAACAGGATGGGCAGAGAGTTCATAGACGGCCTCCTCGGCCATAACAGAACAGGCAGGGAGTTCATAGGTGGCCTTCTTGGCCGGAACAGAACAGGCAGGGAGTGCGTTGCTGGGCACCACCACCACGCGAGGAACTAAGGCAAGTGTCGCCATCTCGGGAGGTTCTGCAGCCTGTGCCACCTCTGAAGAGACTACAGTGGACACCATGGCCTTTGGGAGCACGGCAGTTGACACCGCTATCTCGGGAGGTTCTGCAGCGTAAGCCGTCACCTCTGGAGATGTTGTAGCCGGTGCTGCTGCCTCTAGCAAATCGGCGGTGGAGTACGCGTCCCAGATACACCATAAAGCAACCCCCCATTTGGGAAGTGCTGCAGACAGGGGAATGGGTTCATGAATAGAAGGGTTAGAGTGAATGGGTTTGGGGATACCAGCTGCACCTGCTGACACCAGCGGTGGATCCTCCACGCTGGAAGCCAGTCTGGGATACCGAAGAACTGACCTTGAGAATCTGGGTGTGACAGACAGGACCGGACATGACTCTGATGATCAGCTTTATGCAAACGGATTCTGATGAATAACTGAGGTGTGATCGCGACTCTGGCAAACATTAGATGTGACGAACTCTGGACGAGCCGCTGAACATGGCCAGACTCTAGAAGATCAGCTGTGACTTAACGAGGCTCTGGCAGCTCAGCTGAGACCTGACTCGACTCATGAAGATCAGATGTGACTTGACTTGACCGCATGAAGATCAGTTGTGACTTGACTTGACTCATGGCGATCTACTGTGACTTGACTTGACTCATGAAGATCAGCTGTGACTTGACTTGACTCATGAAGATCAGCTGTGACTTGACTTGACTCCTGAAGATTAGCAGTGACCTGACTTGACTCATGATAATGAACTGTAACTTGACTTGACTCATTATGATCAACTATGACTAAACTCGACTCAGGAAGATCAACGGTGACTAGACTAGACTCATAAATATCAGCTGTGACTTGACCTGACTCGGGAAGATTAGCTGTGACTAGACTTGACTCATGATGGTCAGCTGTGACTAGACTTGACTCAGGAAGATCAGCTGTGACTAGACTTGACTCAGGAAGATCAGCTGTGACTTGACTTGACTCAGGAAGATCAGCTGTGTCTTGACTTGACTCAGGAAGAACAGCTGTGACTAGACTTGACTCATGATAATGAATTGTAACTTGACTGAACTCAGGAAGAATAACTGTGACTTGACTAGATGCTGTTGTGTCCGCCATCTTGTGAGTGTGGTCCGCTGTCGCCGCCATCTTGTGAGCGTGCTCTAGAGTGGCCGCCATTTTGCGATCAGGCTCCGCTGCCGCCACCATTTTGTGAGCGTGCTCTGGTACAGCCACCATTTCAGTCACAGACATTGTGTCGCGTTTTTCCTCCGCGACACCCACAGTAAATAAAGATCCGACAGTCAACAAAGCATAATCCATGAACTGAGCGAGTGATGAACGTGGACCCTCGCTTCTAAGCTTAGCCCTCAGAGGTTGATTTATGTCATTGCAGAAAAACTCTATCAATAGACAGTCTGGTAACTCAGAATAGTGAGCGATGGCTAAAAACTCTCGGATATAGTTCTCCAATGATCGTGGACCCTGTTTAAGGGCTAACAAAATCATTGCGGTGTCCATACCTGGCCAATGTCCACTTTAACAGCTGCTGGATCCTTGTGGGGCTGAGTATTCTGTAACGGGGCTGACAAGACGTGAGACGTGTGGATCCATCTGCAAGCTTTTATTAAAGAGACGTGGTATAACAGGCAGGGTCGAACAATGGCAAACAGGTATATGGCAGGCAAAAACACAAGAATAGTCCTAGGGCTAGTGTAGGTCACAGAATCACAGGGGCGAGACGAGAGGGAGAAATCCAGGAAAACAGGCAAAGATCAGAAACCGAGAGAATAGGCAAGGCAAGGCAAACCAAGGAAAACACGGAGACTCGGAAAGGTGTACAGGCTAAACAATACTCAGCAGAAAAATGTGGTTAGAGTGGGTGTTATATAGTGAGTGAGAGGATTAGAAACAGCTGTGAGTGATATGTGTGCAATCAGTGCTGTGTGCAATCAGTGCAGTGAATGATGGGATATGTAATCCGGGGTGCTATGCAACAGTTTGTGTAGTGCAAGAGTCAATGTAATGGAAAGGGTGACCTCGGTGGTGAATAAACGGAAGTCCATGGACCCGAATTCGTGACAGCTACACTCTAAGAAAAGTGTGTAAAAATAGGGCAAAATCTACTAATATGAAGGAATTTTCCGTAATTATTATTCACAGATTTTTTTACCTACATTTTAAATTACGCATTGTATTTTGTGTTTTCGGGTTACAGGGTTATAATGGATAATGTCCTGGAAAATTATTTTTCTAGATATTTTTCTTACCGTGCACTAATTGATCAACAATCTCAAGTACAAGCTACTAACAAGGTGTATCATAAATGAACAATTATTATTATTATTAAATTAAACAATTGCAAATAGCAGCTAACTTAATTCTAAGTTGCTAAGTTGGCAACACTGCTTCCCCCTCCGCTGAGTCCACTCCGCTGTGCACCACACCCACTTTTTTTTAGCATTTTTTAAAACTGTGGTGAGAACTAACCAGTGCTGAAATGGGGGGTTTCATGACCCTTTACGTGTAATCTAAACATTCAAAAAGGTATTCTAAATAATGACTGTTCTGTACATGTTAAAAGTCAGGAACACCTCAACACGTAGCCCGTCACTGTCATATTTCCACGTAATCTGTGGTCATATCCTGGCACCATTAAACAGGTATTTGATATTATTTTTTTTCTCGTACTCACAAGATGAAAATGCACCGTTCCAGCATCTTATTGAGGAGCACTTTGGTGTCATCAACATCCATTGATCCTGGTGTGATTTGGATTGTGTTTACATGTAGTGAATAATAGGCATTTCTTTTAACTGCATAGCGTTGTATGAGATAGGTAATGGTGAACACTGTTAGCTGTGCTTGCACTCATGAGTCCTTATTAGTCCACACTCCCTGGGTGCCGACTGCATTCTTACCACTGTATCTATAATCGGCGGCAATGGAATCTTGTGGGAACTATGTGGTTCGAGTTATCAGACAAGGGCGATTTGGGGCATAAAATCCTGCTGTCATCCTTTGCAGTGCGGGCAGGAATGATTTATCCAACACTCGCTTTACACGTCGGGCCCTAGACACGAGCAGGTGGTCTTCCTTGAAACCGGAATAACAGATTCTTACAGTCTCCATGGCGTTCAGTTCCAGGCCTGCATTCTTGCACATTTGAATGCATTGGCTTAGATCATAAGACTTTTCGGAGAACGGTGTTTCCTTTTAGCAGCAGCTACTACTCAATGTCAAGTTGAACCAAAATTACAGGGAACTCCAAGACATTTCCAAATTACAAAACCCACCCCCCAACCACAGATGTTGTGTCGCAAGTTAAAACAGATATTTTTTTGTTTGTGTGGTTTGTGTGTGTTTATGGTGGGGGGTGTTGTCAGAAGGCTTAAAATGACAAAACAGTGTGTCTTAATTATGTTAGTAATATCCATTTGAAAAATCTTCATTTTTGGGGGCATGTCTAATTATACCTATATTTTAAGTCTAATAAAACAGAATGATCTCAAAGGGGGATCCTTGGCATCTAGAATATATGAACTTTATATGATTTGAATAATTATTATCTCCCCTAATAGAGAATTATTTATTTATATCATTCATATATTATTATCTGACTATAATTATTGAATCAACCCACTGGATAAACAGGTCGTATACAAAGTTACATCAGGGTCCAATAAATAGCACCTAGGCACGCAAGTCTACAAGTTGCAATGCATGACATGTACCACTTTTTGTATGTATGTCTGTTAACGTCTGGTAAACGATGTTTGCTTATGCAGAAAAGAAGTAGAGTGAGAACATTTATCAATGATTTTTTTTTTTTTTTTTATTATTTTAAGTGTCAATACATACATGATCATATTGCAGCATTTGTATGACTTTGATATAGCTTGTCGGCAAATATTTAATAAATGGAAAAAGTTGTGTGGTGTTTTTCAGAAGCTTCAGCAGATCTTTGAAGAAGGATTGGACTACAGAAGCCTCTCTGCGAGAGCGCGTGTGGCATATACTAAAGCACTGCTGCAGGAGAATTACCACCGCAAATACAATATGAGATATGATGCCATGGAGCACTACTACAAGACCAGGTAACAACAGTATTTATTCATGTGGTGTGTTAGCATATTTGTACAGATTGTCTTTAAATTTAGAAAGGTCACATTGTTTGATAATGGACAGTGAGTATTTGCTCTTTGAAAGCAAGCAATGCTCAAGATCAAAGTAACAGTATATGTTGCAAAGTAGTTATTTTTGCAGGAAATTTTATCTAGAGTAACCATGTAGGAGGTCCTTTTAAGACTCTTTGATGTTTTTACTATCTTTGTAAGGTAAAAGCCTTTACATTTTTAATGGCCTTTTAAGGTGTCTCTGAACTGAGAAATCAAATTTCCCTTGATCTTTTGACATATAACAGGTCAATGTACTATAAAAACCTCCTGTAAGTTTCAAAACTCAAAACTTTCTCATTCATTTAAAAACAACTTTTATTGAAACCAAGCTCAGAAACCGGCCTTCTTCTGTCGAATTTGCCACTTTCATGACATATCTTGTGGCTAACTACCTTACCCTGCCCCGCCTTACTCTCCACACTTACGAAGACAACACCTTGCATTCTACATCACTGCCATCTATAGCCCCAGCCCCAACCAATCCTGACAGCCCGCTGTTGTAGTAGGAGGAAATACTAGAGAGACACAAACACCGTATTACTCCATCAACAGAACCATACAGATGGCATTTCAAGATTATAAGACACTGTGTAGTGTAAGTTGTTAAAAATAGTCTTTGAATTCCTTGTGATCCTAACATATCTACATCGGACACGAGCGCTGCTGCGTCATGTTGCAAATCAATTTCTCTTTCAGGTCAGAAGCGGCACGAATGCTTGTATGTCAGTCGTAGAGCGGGACATCAGTTTACTGTCGGGATTTGTTGTGTCAATCCCTACAGCATCCAGTGTAGACAGAATTGCAGATTATAATAGGTTCTGTTGTCTATAGTCGCATTAAGCCACTCACGTCCGATGTAACCACGGAGTAAAATTAGCAAAGAGCTCCAGATCGTGTCAGTGAAACACTGTTTGTTTGGTTGCTTTACTTTGCTACGGATTCATTTTTAAACAAGACAGTATGATGCAGGCTTTTCAGAGAGACTGTCAGTAAATAATGATGCAGCGCTTGGTCTGACTATAGTGAATCCAACAGTAATGTTGCAATACATAAGTGACTACGTTTACATGGACATCAGTAATCTGATTATTTACCTTATTCTGAATAAGACAATATTGTTATTAAGGTGTTTACATGAGTTGCTTTTAGAATATTCCTTTTATGTTCCCGTTTTACATGTTATAGTACATAGATCGATTAATGGCACACGTCATTATGTCCCCACGCCACGCCATCCGACATCCAACCCAGAATTTCACGTATAAACATATAGTTTGTCTTCGTTATGATACCATATACAGTTTTGGGTGTTTCATTTTTTCTTTTACGAAAGCTTCAAGTGCAGTTAATTCTTTGTGATTGATCTCGCTTACAGCATGAGACAGTACCGTGCCTGCACGCGTTGAGCTCCCACAACCCACGCCTAAATCGTGGTTCTCTGTGTGGAGAAAGAACACTCTTTCTTGGCATTTAGTCTTGAGCCCCAGCCTCTCCGTATGGCGCGTACGAGACATCTCGATGCTCGAGAGCCGCCATCTGCTCCCGTGGCTAGTTTAACCCCCATCATCCGTATAATTGAGTAATGCGGATGCCCAGTGTCGGCATATGGAGCTAGAGCAGTATCCACACACTTTGTGAAAGTGCGGGTGAGAGCGTAACAGGCCGAAGGGAAGAACTCTATTGGTATGCTTCGCCCCCGAAAGCAACCTCAGGAACTTCCAGTGTTGAGGAAGAATGAAAACATGGACATAAGCGTCTTTGAGATCTATCGTAAAACACTCCTGGACGTGGACCTCTGCAGCGTACTCCATATGCTGATAGTGACGTGCATCTCTGAACCGAAGCCGTTAGATAGCGCGGTTCCGAAAGACGTAGATCTAAATCTCGACCGCAAACCCCGCCATCCTTCTTCGACAACGATGAAGTACGGCTGTCTAACCCTGACCGCTTCTCACCCTCGAGAGAGGAGGAACCACGTTCCTATGGCCTCCTCCTGCCCGACCGACGTACTCCTACCCCATTTCATGGTTCCTTACCAGCAGCCCTGCTCAGGAATGGCCCACTCAGTTTGTGATGAACCCCCTTTTGCAACGAGGGTCACAAAAAGACCAGAATCGCTGACTCTGCGATTCTGTACCTTCTTTCTACTCGCGGACCCATTTTTTGAGATTTTGGTAGATGATTTCCACGCTACCATAAAATCTCTTAGAGGGTCACATCCTCTTGAGGCGGCGTCTGGTATTTGTAAGGGCCATTCCTGTGCCCTTGAAGCTCATTACCGCAGGGCACTACACGGTCCTTACTGCTTGTAGCCCCTCACTTGAGGGACGAGCTCTCCCGTGCCCGTTAAACCTTGCCAGGCGTCCGCTGGATTTCGCCATCCTGTCCGGCAGCTTCCTAGCCTAGCCTAGTCCCGGAGCCCTTGTCTTGTCTGTTTTCTCCGGTTTTGATCTTCACCTGTTTTCCTGGACTTCTCCCAGGACGTTTCTATCCCTTCTAGTCTTAGCCACTTTAGTGATTCGTCTCGCCGCGTTCGTCTCGGACCTTCGTCCTAGCCCTAGGGGACTATCTCTTGGTCTGCCGCCACATTCATACCTGTTGGCACAGTGTTCGACCATGCCTGTGTTGCTTGACCTCTCTCTTAATAAGCTTGCACATGGCATCCGCTGTCTCACGTCTCGTCAGCCCGTCAACAATACTTTAAGCAGATGCATATGTAAATGTGTGCATCACATTACACAGCATATTAAACTACAAAACTGCCCTCAAAAGTTACCGAATGATCGTCGATAGGAAGGGATCTCATGGAGTGGCTTGATGAAACGATCGCTTCTATCTATGTCTTTGATCATCGTTCTGACTCGAATCAGCTTGTCTTTTACAAAACACAGTTTTCCCAGCTTTTTGTTCAACATGGCTTTTTTTACTGCAACTTATACCATTCATCTGTTGATTTTTTTTCAAGCAGAAGGCTCTGTTCTTTTTTTTGACATTATTTCCATGTTCCTCGAGTATTCATACAACACATATTCCTGGAGTCATTAACATTTTAGACAAGTATCATTCTGGCAACTTAAAAAAAAAACGCTGGCAGGGAAAGAATTAATGATTAAGTTCAATTAAACCATCAAAATAATGAACTTGTTGGAAGAGGAAATAACTACTTGGCTCGCAAAACTATTTGGGAAAAAGTATTTGGGTTTATTTTACTATGTGAAAAATGCATAGAAAACAAACAAAAAACTGAAAAATAATGTGTACATTGACAATATATTTGGTTATTAATATTTAATTGGCTCACTCTCACTTGTATTTGATTAGCAGCCATTCTCATTGGTATTCCTCAATATGCAGATCACAAATGAAAGGATTGTAATGCGGAGCACATAGAAAGGCTTTACTCTCTCCGAACACACCTACGCAATATGCTTAGAAATCTACATCAGCATAATATCAGATACAAGATATTCAAAGTCACTTTTAAGCCAGACATCACTTTTGAGCAGTACTGCATGGAACAATAACAATTTGTTGCATTAAATGTGTTTCTCATCAAAGGATTTAAGCTTTAATTTGCATCTAGTTGGGTAAATTAAAGATTTGCTCCTCCACAGATATCTAACAACATGCACTGATGAATCATGCGCAGTGAGTTCAAGTGAAGACAATGAAGTTTGCATGTGAATTAGCTGCTGTTACGGTGCTGTATTTATAGCAGGTGGAGCGTGAGAGCGGTAGTGTTGATGTGGCAGTGCTCTCTGACCGCGCTAAGAGCTGTTCTGTTCCAGCTCCGTGAGTAGGTGGACTCTCATCCACAGTTCCCTCTCTTTCTCTCCGTCTGCGCACAGGATCTTTGTTTTCATCTATCCTGCTACGAGTTACAAAAGGTTTCCATGGGAACTAAATGGAGATCACTCAAAAAAAAGAAAAAGCGCAGTAGTTAAGGCTGTGCATGTGATGTAGTGATAGCCAGGGGCTTTGCTACGTCACTAATGGAGTTTGTAGATGATTGCTACACAGATAAGGAACGACCTGCTTCAGATCATTCCCTGACCTGCTGATTATAATGTCATACAAATGTGGACACAAAGTGCGTTCACCAAAAATGTTACTTTGCATTTAAACATGATAAATGAACGAGACTCCAAAAAAGTATTTGTAAAGTAATCTGGTGAATATTATAAAATCCAAAAACATGTCCACATTATATTTAACCCAAAGATCAAAATAAATGATGTCATTAATTATCATAGAATTATCTCATTATTGTGTGGCCGTGTGAATGTGTACACTATTAAAGAAACCCAAACACTGCCATGTATAGGGGTTCTTTATTTCCGACCACATATGCAGAAGGCGCGGCATTAATACTCAAGGTTTCCAATTGAGGGGAGTTGTGCCGATGAAATTTATACAGTGAAGAATAAAAACAACCAAAAGCGTGCTTCCCCAAAGGTATAAAGAAACAAACCAAAATTATAAGCACTTCAAGTAGTTCTCACAGTAACAGAAATCACTTCAGGCCAGTTTTGCCAATTCCCCCCTTTTTTGTTTTACAAGGATAGCCACACAGTAACAAACAAAAATTAATTAATTAATGTATTAATTAATTAACACAGTACAAAGATCTTGATGTGAG
Source organism: Sinocyclocheilus anophthalmus (assembly GCA_018155175.1). Lineage (NCBI taxonomy): Eukaryota > Metazoa > Chordata > Actinopteri > Cypriniformes > Cyprinidae > Sinocyclocheilus > Sinocyclocheilus anophthalmus. Next base: position 17,551 of record JADLZN010011131.1, on the reverse strand, counting down.
CACTTAACCCCAATAAACCATGGTAGTGGCTTATATCTTTCTAAAGGAAGAACAAACTAGAAGTAGAATCAACTAGACTTCTCAAAGCCACTTACAATCAGTTTTGGGGGTAACGCATTACAAGTAACGCGAGTTATGTAATCAGATTACTTTTTTCAAGTAACTAGTAAAGTAACGCATTACTTTTTAATTTACAAGGGAATATCTGAGTTATTTTTTCAAATAAGTAACGCAAGTTACTTTCCCCCCCCAATTTATTGATTGACAGCTCTGGTGTTGCCATGGTGACAGAAATCAGGAGATGTTACTGTAGCTCTAAAATAAATATAAATATATGCATTAATTTATCTCACTCACAAAAAAAAAAACAGATTCAGTATTCCTCAAAATTAATACAAATAATGCAACTCAGAATATGTTGCAAACCTGCAATAATTAAATGTTACAATAATATCCTTTATGTATTTAATCCCATTCAATTTGCTTCTGACCTTCGATGATCCAGTTCAACCATAATAAGCACAAATTACTCTAGACAAAGACTTGTGTCTTTTGTTTATTGCTGAAGTGTGTTGAATTTCTTCTTCTGCATTCTACTGTACGGACGTAAGATTACTTTCCCTTCAGCCTGAGGCTTATTCATATTCACTTTTTATTTTTAACAACAAACAAGCAAGCCCTGATTTAAAAAGTAACGCAAAAGTAACTTAACGCATTATTTTCCATAAAAAGTAACTAAGTAACGTAATTAGTTACTTTTTTATGGAGTAACGCAATATTGTAATGCATTACTTTTAAAAGTAACTTTCCCCAACACTGCTTACAACTACTGACTAAATAAATTCAAGTAAATCCATTTTACACTCTGTACATCTCTATTAATATTGTTATTACTATCTTCTTCTCCAAGGACAGATTATTAATGAATTCAAATTAACATTGACATCAAAACAGTATAGAACTAGTGAACCATTTTCTCTGAGTATACATATACATTTTCCAAAAACAAATGAAATAAATATTACTCACTCCATGGCGCGATGCGTCACATTAGATATTCACCCAGTTGTCACCTCACATGCACCTTCTCGTGCCTTCGTTCTCCCCTCTAGTATTATTTTATTAAAGGAGAAAGAAGTTTGGTTTACTTTCCCTCCCACTTCACAATATAAATGGCTTGACCTAAACTCAACGTTCACATTAAATATCACTCACGCTCGATCTCTGCGGCCTGCACGATTCCTCTACGCAGATATTTCTCACCCACGGAGAAATCCAAAATCCGTGTGATCGTAGACTGCTCCAAACTGCTCAGCGACCAGACCAACACCCAACTGAGGGTTTCCCCTTTTTTCCCCCTGACCAAACAACAAATGGTGTTGTTTTCCAACCCACGCGTGCCCAGGAAGACCCTAATCATAAACCGTTCCCCAGAAATAAACACTCTCTTTTTTCCGCTCTTCTAACCGCGCTGCTCAGATGCACGAGAATGCCCCCTAATGACGGATAGCCATGACAGCAGGCAATTCTTTTCAACACTCTCCCCTGCCATAAGTCAACGTCCGCATAAATGTCTCCTCAACTCTCTCTTGTTCTTCAATCTCAGGTGCAATCAAATCATCTACCTGGGAACTGGATAGTTTCAAACATTCATCCGCTGAAGACATTGATTGCCCTGTCGCAGTATGCCAAGTCTACTTCACAACTACACACTCGATGTCCAGAGGAGCTAATATTTCCTCATGCAATGGACTAACAACTTCTTTCGCAAAGCTTACTTTCCTACGCGGTGCTGGCACTGGGGTTGGTCGTGGATAAGGTTGAAGGTGAGACCGATGGACCCTTTTTTGCACACTGCCTCTGTCTGGTTCCACCACATAGGTAGTTCCTTGAACATCCTTCACCATGTAGACCTGTGGTGCCCATACATCCTGAATTTTATTTATCCCTGCCGGACGGTGCCTCAAGTAAACTTGCTGTCCAAAAGCAATCTCCGGGCAATACACCTCACTCTCATGCTGTTCAGTCCGTTCCGCTGCTTTTCTTTCTGCATACTCTCTCGCTCTAGCATGAGCATCCTGGAGTCGCTACCTGTGAACAGACAACCAGTTGGTTTCCATACTTTCCTCAGACTACTGTCCCAACAAAGCATCAACCGGAAGGTGCGGTTGTGTACCAAACAACATATAATACGGGGAGTATCCCGTGGAGGAGTGGGGTGTCACGTTATAAGCATACACTAATTCCGGTAAGTGTTCAGGCCATCTCTTCTTTTTGTCGGGGGGTAGAGAGGGCATCTGTCTCTAAAACGAACGGAAGGGACAAGTCGGCATATCCCAGTACTGGAGCGCAGGTCAGCTCCTTCTTGAGAAGCTCAAATGCCTGCTGGCATTCAGATGTCCAAGAGCCTTGAAATAACTTGTCACACTGGGACCCACTGCCCTTTTTGGTGCACAAATTCACAACGTTGTGCAAAGGTCCGACAACCTTGGTATACCCGCAATAAATCAGCGGTAATAACTGCAAAATCCCAAAAAGGATCGCAGTTCCTTCACTGTGCTAGGCACTGGCCACTGCACTACTGCACTGACTTTGTCAGAGTCAAGACCTACCCCTTGGGCCGAAACTTGGTGTCCTAGAAACCTTACCTCTGCTTGGAGAAAGTGGCATTTTTCCACTTTAATCATTAACCCTGATTCCCTCAGCCGGCAAAGCACCGTTTCAAGTCTAGAAAGGTGAGCCTCGAACGTACTCGAATAGACAAAAAGATCATCCAAGTAGACAATAACAATCTGGTACACCAAATCAGCCATTATGGCATGAGTCTCTGAAATGTTTTTGGTGCATTACAGAGACTGAACGGCATTCGCACATATTCATACAGTCCGAATGATGTGACAAAGGCGGTCTTATACTGATCTTTCTTGTGCATCGCTACTTGGTGATAGCCACTTGCCAGATCTATGGTTGAAAACACTTGGGCATTACACAGTGCATCTAGACTCTCGTCTATCCTCGGCAGGGGAAATGCATCCCGCTGGGTCTTCGAATTCAGTTTCCGGTAGTCTACACACAGCCGCAGACTCCCGTCAGTCTTTCTGACTGGGATCACTGGGGAAACATATGGGCTTGAGCTTTCCTTAATAACCCCCTTCTTCAGCAATCCGGTAATATGCTCCCTCACCTCCTCAAACTGGTTAGGAGGTATACGTCTTTACGCTTGAGCGACAGGCATGTCATCGGTCATGGGAATCTCGTGTTTCACCCGATCAGTGTACCCAAGATCCTCATCACACACTGTGAACATATCCGCGTACTCCCTCAACAATGCTCGCAATTCTGCCTGCTGAACCAGAGTCCCACCCATTTGTACCCTGTCCAAGGGACACTGCAAGTCACCTTTGGTCTCCGTCATCGACCTCACACTGACAGTGACTTCCTCATGATCTCTGGAAATCCATTGGAATGCTACGTCACAGGCCCCATTGTCCACCTGATGACCTCGGGAAAGTACCCCAAGCCTGGCTTTTGGTGGTAGCCACACATCTTCCAATGCCAGATTCAGAACCCGTACAGGAAACACCCGTCTTTCAACCGACACCACCGTGGGCACAAGAACCAAACCCCCTGGCAGTGGCATTGCCCCAGGTTCAAGCATGATCACACCCTTAGTCATGGGCAGCTTCTTTCTAACTCGAGCCTGAACCATGGCAACTGAGGCCGCCGGCACATGTGTTTTAAATCTTCCAGCTATTCGAACTGTAGAGTTTGCTCCGGTCAGGGCCTCCCCATGCACCTTACTAAAAGCATCCCACCAATCTGAGTCTAGCGATCCTGCCAAGGCATTATCAAACTTGGCCAGAATCAGCTGTTTGCAGCGCTGAGCAATATTCATGCCGAGGATGCCTGGCGGTGAATGATCAACTTCTCCATCTTTCTGGTCTCGGACTATCAAGAATCCACAGCCAGGTATCTTTACTCCCATCACCTGAATATCCAACTCGACGTATCCCAAATATGGGAGGGGCAATTTATTAGCAGCTGTAATCCGCAACCACTTTGAGGTGCTGTGCATATCCCTATCTTCCCCATGTAAGTGTTCTCTAATAAAGCTTTCTGCCAATGTGCTTACATTGCTGCCTGTGTCTAAAAGACACTTGACACTTTTTCCCCCTATGCTGATCTCAACCTCAGGGCATTGGCCCACTGCCCATTCCAAGAACCGCTCCTTAGTCAGTGGGCTGTTGCTTGAGCCATGGAAACCCCCTCTCATTGCTCGGCTCTGTGCAATGGAGGGATCCTGTTTTCTGTCGCCATTGTTTCCCCAGAGGCCGACCCCTGACCTTCCTGATTAAGCCGCGCCGTACACTGGCAGGCTATATGTCCCACAGCCTCACACCTCAAGCAAATTGGCTGACCATCCCGAGTATATCTGGGCCTAACCTTAGCCTTTTGGGGCCTTTCCAAACTTGGACTGACTCTTTGTTAGCTCTCTGATCGCTTTCCCTTGTTGAGCTACTGCCTTCACTACCTCTTGCAAGAGAGCATTCAGGTCTTCCAAAGACAATGCACCCACATTCTTGGACCCTGCACCCTCTTCAACACCCGGGCCCAGCAAGTAACGACTTCTAGCAATACCCGCACCTCTGGGACGATCTTCTGCACACCATAACAGAGCTTCCTCTCTGACCTCAAATAGTGTCACATGAGGTCGATCCCGCACTATTTTGCACAATTCCAGATGGAGTATGGAATCCCTTACCCCTTCCACAAACTGATCCCTTAGTGCTACCTGCACATCCGGCACGGCATTAGGTGACTGTTGGAATGCCGCATTTAACATTGTCGACAAGGCATGCGAATACTCTCTGAGATATTCCCCCTCTAACTGTTTCCTTGCATAAAAGGTATGTAACAGCTGAGGGGTTGAAATACCTTATTTAGGCTATTTGGGTTACAATAAAAGTTAGATGTTTAATATATGTGAATTTTCCATTGTACTATTTTATGGCTGATGTGTTTTAATTACTAAGATAATAAACCACAAACTATACGATCGTTTTAGCCGTTTTAGGGGAAATCCCTATTTATTTGTTTTAAACGCGGGAAAAACATATCCTTATTCATTTTGTTAATAAAAGTTCAAGGTTTATTACAGGTGAATTTGTCATTGTACTATTTTATTGTATAGCCTATGTTTTTTCCCATTAATAATAATAAGCCAAGCATTCGTTTAAGGGGAAAATTAAAAAACCTTTCATTTATTTGTGTTACAATGCGGGTACATCAGTCTTATTCATTCTGTTCACAAAAGTTTTATGTTTAATAAGTGACTTTGTCATTGTAGCATTGCTGATGTTGTCTGTGTGATTTTTCATTAAGAGTAATGTTGAATCAACCATTAAGCATTAATTTTGTTTCAAGAATAGGAAAGGCCTAACATTAAAGATCAAAATAAGCGCTACAGATGTGAGAATGTGAGATTTGTTGCTGAGTTAAACGCTCTCGCTCTTTCTCTGCTGTCTCTTTGCTATGTCTGTAGAAATGGTCGTTAATTCTTAATTTGGTTACGGCATAGACATTTTTACAGGTAATAATATAATCAAAAAATCATGGAAACAATTCAGAAAGTCAAAGTCAGTTTAATAAGTTTGAAACGACTTTCACAGTCAGTTTTATTCAACTTAACTCATGTTAAAACCATTGCTTCTTGTCAGGCTTAGGCTACTTTTTTCGATGAATTTTAATGAATAAATAAACTCATAAAAATACATTTTATTTATTTATTTATTTTTGTTTGTTACAAATCGTTCATTCATTTATTTTTAATACTGCACCCCCAGCACCCCCATTTCTTCGTGGGCTACACTCCAGGGGGTGCTGCAGCACCCTCAGCACCCCTACTTCCCGCGATAATGACCTTACTAACTATTATAAGCAGCAAATTAGGAGTTTATTGAGGCAAAAAGTCATAGTTAATAAGGTTACTGTAGTTAATAGTGAGAATTGTTCTCCAAAAGGGATTTTATATACATAGAAAGCATGTAAAATGCAAGTAAAGTGTTTACTTTAATGTTCCAATTAACATTTTTAAATAATAATAATAATTATTAAATGCCAAATTGGTGAAATAATGTTCCATCATCATTCAACGTAACAGATATATTTATGTAAAAATAAAACAACATACTTATTCTGACCTGTAAGTATTAAAATATATAAAAGAAAAAGTGATCATACAAAATTTTACTATATTTTAAATTATTAAAAACTTCTTGCTGACAAATGGATAAATCATAGTGGTTTGAAGGATAGTGACAAAGATTGGTAAAGATTTAAAATGACAATTAATTAGTATTTTAGGGCTGAACTGTGATGCTTAACAGAGATTATGTACTGTCCTCTAATGATTCTTGTTCTAATATTACCATATTTTTTTTTGGAGTATATAAACTGGGTTAAATTGAATGACATTTTAGTGGGTGTCTTCAATAAATCATGGTATAAATGTATTATAGTCATAGTTTTTGTTATTATATTATATAGAATATATATATATAGATATATATTAGAATGTATACAGTGGGTACGGAAAGTATTTATACCCCCTTAAATTTTTCACTCTTTTTTTGTATTGCAGCCATTTGCTAAAATCATATTAAGTTATTTTTTTTTTCCTCATTAATGTACACCAAGCACCCCATATTGACAGAAACATGGTCCTAAGCATTCAGACCCTTTGCTGTGACACTCATATATTTAACTCAGATCCTTGAGATGGTTCTACACCTTCATTTTGAGTCCAGCTGTGTTTGATTATACTTATTTGACTTGATTAGGAAAGCCACACACCTGTCTATATAAGACCTTAACAGCTCACAGTGCATGTCAGCGCAAATGAGAATCATGAGGTCAAAGGAACTGCTGAAGAGCTCAGAGACAGAATTGTGCAAGGCACAGATCTGGCCAAGGTTACAAAAATAATTTCTGCTGCACTTAAGGTTCCTAGTAGCACAGTGGCCTCCATAATCCTTAAGTGGAAGACGTTTGGGACGACCAGAATTCTTCCTAGAGCTGGCCGTCCGGCCAACTGAGCTATCGGGGAGAAGAGCCTTGGTGTAGAGAGGTAAGAAGAACCCAAAGATCACTGTGGCTGAGCTCCAGAGATGCAGGCGGGAGATGGGAGAAAGTTGTAGAAAGTTAACCATCACTGCAGCCCTTCACCAGTCGGGGCTTTATTGCAGAGTGGCCCGACGGAAGCCTCTCTCAGTGCAAGACACATGAAAGCCCGCATGTAGTTTGCTAAAAAAACACCTGAAGGAATCCAAGATGGTGAGAAATAAGATTATTTGGTCTGATGAGACCAAGATGAACTTGTTGGCCTTAATTCGAAGGCGGTATGTGGGGAGAAAACCAGGCACTGCTCATCACCTGTCCAATACTGTCCCAACAGTGAAGCATGGTGGTGGAAGCATCATGCTGTGGGGGTGTTTTTCAGCTGCAGGGACCGGACGACTGGTTGCAATCGAGGGAAAGATGAATGCGGTCAAGTATAGGGATATCCTGGACGAAAACCTTCTGCAGAGTGCTCAGGACTTCAGACTGGGCCGAAGGTTTACCTTCCAACAAGACAATGACCTAAACACACAGCTAAACTAACGAAGGAGTGGCTTCACAACAACTCTGTGACGTTTCTTGAATGGCCCAGCCAGAGCCCTGACTTAAACCCCAATTGAGCATCTCTGGAGAGACCAAAAAACGGCTGTCCACCAACGTTTACCATCCAAAATGACAGAACTGGAGAGGATCTGCAAGAAGGAATGGCAGAGGATCCCCAAATCCAAATGTGAAAAACTTGTTGCATCTTTCCCAAAAAAACTCATGACTGTATTAGATCAAAAGGGTGCTTCTACTATATACTGAGCAAAGGGTTTGAATACTTAGGACCATGTATATTTCAGTTTTTCTTTTTTAATAATCCTGCAAAAATGTCAACAATTTCTGTGTTTTTCTGTCATATGGGGTGCGGCGTGTACATTAATGAGGACAAAAATTAACTTAAATGATTTTAGCAAAATGGCTGCAATATAACAAAGAGTAAAAATTTAAGGGGGTCTGAATACTTTCCCCCGTACCCCTGTATATTATATATATTATATATATATATATATATATATATATATAGATATATATTATAATATAGTGCTCTATTGTATTATTTTTGTTTTGCATGAATATGATGTTATGGGTTTCTTATATAATCGTATTTGTTGTGATAACCTGACTTGGCCACTGCAAACCTAAAACAATCACATTTATTTTTATGTCAATTTTAATATCCCTTTGTTTCACTGCACTGCGTCTTCTGCATTCACATCACCTTCAGACTGCCATCAACACTATATGCACCACTGATCGATTGATATGTCTGGTCTGTTCCGTTTGACATAACCCCTGCTATGCTAAAAGAGTGTGGTTTGGTTCAAGTGCTGCTAAAATATTAGCTTTGACCTTTTAAGGTGGATCACATTTTCCAATTATAAGCTAGCTCTTTTTGCCAAAATATTTGATCAGAATTGTTTCCTTTAAAAGTGTACTTCACAGTGTTGCACTCGAGACCTGACTAGCTCTCACAGTTTGAGACAAGACCAAATTCCCAATTTGTAGGTCTTGTCATGGACTAGGAAGCATGTGGACCCGGCTTGACTTCAGTCTGGAGTGCTCCAGAACTGCGGAAGTGTCTCATAGTCTGTGTCTCTTGTCGGATCCGTGTTATTGTGTCTCTGGAACAGAGCGCACTGCAAAGGTTCGTGTAACACTGACTAAGTTTACATGGACATCAGTAATCTAATTATTTACCTTATTCTAAATAAGCCAATATTATGATTATGGTGTTTACATGGGTTGCTTTTAGAATATTCCTTTCATGTTCTCATTTTACATGTTATAGTATATAATTTGATTTATGGCACACGTCATTACGTCCCCATGTCACGCCATCCGACGTCCCCTCCTGAATTTCACGTATAAACATATAGTTTCGCCTTGATGCCATGTACAGTTTTGGGTGTTTAATTTTAAATTTTATGAAAGCTTTAAGTGCAGTTAATTATTTGTACGTGCATACATACGACGGCGGGTGTTAAAGCTCTTTTATTTCAAAAGGTTGAGCACTGCCGTGTGTGTATCCTGTCGCAAAATGCGGCGAAAAATCCTACACGACAGTAATAATGTGATTAAGTTGTTTACATGTCTATTCTGCACGTCAGTAATGCGACTAAAATAGGAATACTCCACATGTCTTAATTAGATTAGTGTTTACTTTGATTATGACTTTAGCTGGATTAAGGTAATAAAAAATCTCTGTTTACATGGTATATTCTTAATCAGAGTATTGTCTTAATAATTTTAAAATCGGAATATTGTTGTCCATGTAAACATACTCAATGACACACAACAGGCTCATTCATTATCCCAAATGAAAGCATATTTACAACTGTCTGAATCACTCAGACCCTCTTCTGGTCTCGGTCTTGACTCGGACTCAACCTACTTTGGTTTCGGCCTGGACTCAGACTTCGAATGAGCTGGTCTCCACTACAATCTAAATACAATTTAAATGACATATGTGGTTACAATAATTAAAGCATTTTAATGGAAAAAGCAAAACAACACATTTTAAAATACAGAACATGTAGTTATCCATGTCAAACTGGATAATTAAATTCTGTGTTCAGATACAGTACATGTTTTCCAGTCAGCAGAAGCCTCTTTGTCTAGAACATCACCCTTGGTTTATTATCATCCCCTCCTTTGACTCCTTTAGCACCTACAGCTGAAAGGCTTGAGTCATGTTTCTAATTTTAACCCAGCCTCTGACCTCCTTTGTGTCATGTAGGACCCAATAAAGTCTCAGAACGTGCCCAGATTGCCAAACCAGCGGGACCCTTCTGAAGTCACATACAAAGTCTTACTGTCATCCTATCATCTTGTAACTTGTGTTAGAGCTAATGTACAGTCAGTGGGTTATTATCGCAAAATAAACCGTGACAAGTGATCTGGGGCCTGCACCTCAAAGATATGACCAGAGTTGTAAAAATGTTTTGAGAAAACCAAACCAAACAGATCCAGACAGGATTAAGTGGTTCCACTACACTCCAGCTAAACTTTCTCTCTGAGCTCAGGATTTGATCCTGAGTTTGTGATTATTTCATGAGCGGCCAGAATGATTTATTACTTTTGCAGCAAACATCCTGTATCATTCCCTGCTAGCAGAAGTTCATATTTCTTGGCTGCAAATGAAGAGATCATTATGAAGAATTAAAACACATTTTGCACAGCAACAGGAAACACCACTGCTGTCCAATCAGTCAATCAATCAATCAATCAATCAATCAATCAATCAATCAATCAATCAATCCTTGAGATTAATTCTGAAGAAAGGAAAATAGTGAAATAAAATATATAAAATATCTGTCATTGTAAGTGAATTTACCTAGGTTCAAAATATAGGCATATCAAACGAAACAATTTAAATTTGTATTAATTTAAAGTATATAAAAGTTTTTTTTTATTAAATAAAAAGCTTAATATAATTAAATGCATAATTAAATGTAATAGATTTTAGGTAACACTTTACAATAAGGTTCCATTTGTCAACTATATTTAATACATTAACTTACATGAACTAACAATAAACATCTTTTTTAAAAACATTTATTAACAACATGATATTAGCAACATTAAGTAAGTTTCATAAATGCCTTTTTTTAGTAGTTGTACCCTTAGTTAGATTGTGTTAAAAAACTGGACCATATTGTAAGTGTTCCGACAGAGAATTACCCTACATGTAAAGAACAAAAATACATACATTTTAATATACAGCCACAGATGAAAATCTATGTCTAGTGAATTAAATTGAATTGAATTGAATTGAGTGGGAATGAGATTTCCACTCTTCACTATATATGCAGTGTGTTATAATCTGAAGCATCAGAGAAGACGAGTGATGACATGAAAGATGTGACTGTTACAGCTGATTGTTTTAATAAAAGTTTATACAGAGTTTCTATGGGCATGCACACTGGTAAGAGATCGAAAATTGGTGAAACTACGGTAAAACTTACTGACTAGCCACCTAAACTGGCTTTGTGATAGAGATTCCTGTGGTAGAGATTGCTGTGGTAGAGATTACTTCATGACTACTTGTAAATAAGTGAATGTGAAATTATGTGAGAATAGAGTGTCAGGTGAAACAAAAACATTATTTCCTGTGTAAATGATCAAATAGGATAGTGATCTTTAAAGATAAAGGCCATAAAGACACAAAGTTTGACTAAATATTCTATTATCAAAGGAGTACCATGGTCGTTTGGTATTGTCTGAGGTATTATAGAGTACTATGTGAATAACATAGTTTGTGGAAATCATTTAATGCCATGGTTTAAATTAAAGTGCCATGCCATTACCATTAGATCCCATTACTGTTCCTTTGTACAAACCTACTGTTTGTCCCCTCCCATCAGGTGGCATGGCCATTGTACAGTATGCTGCTCAGCAGTGTTGCGCAGTCCAATCACCTCTAAATGCAACATTTCTATGCAGGTTCAATCTCAGAAATGCACTGTGGTGCTTCCTCATTCAGTCATAAACTTTTATTGGGTTGTGCTGTAACTGAAAATTGCACTGGTTTGCATGCATATGAGCTGTTGTGTCTGACTCGGGATGCCGGCCAACCATTGCATTAACGAGACACTGAAGATCATATAACTGTATATTCCTCAGGAGACCATATGACAGCTTTAATCTTTTCAAATTAGATTGCATTGGACATGTGAGTAAACGTGAAGCAGAACAGCGGGCCTGAGAGTAAATCAGTAACTGAATATAGAGGACATGATGGTGCAGTTTTCAAAGCTGCTGGGTCCCCAAGCAAATCCCACATTTGATGGTTATAGCAAATTAAAGAGAAAAGTAAAATCACATAGTCATACCTTCCTATTCATTCTTAATGATCACAACATGAGATTTCCACTCTTCACTAAACACGTCATTAATCTATGCCAGGGATCAACATTTCCCCTACCATAAAATACTGCAATTCATCCAGTTACAAACATAGATTTCCTGAAAGATTGCCAGAGATTCATCTTTAAAAAAACCAAGCATCATTATCATAATGACGCAAGAAAAAGGCATGCAAATGTAAACAAAGCTGATTTTGTGTACTGAATGCGGCTATTTAGCTCATTAGCACAGATTGGCTGCATTGATATTGAGAGCCGAGATACAAATATATACATGTGCGAATCAATCACTGGCACTAAACCTGCAGCTGAGAGACCCCTCACCCCCACCCACAAGGGCTTTCACAGATCTCCAGCCCACTGCAAATTAAGCATCGTCTCAGTCAATAGTGCATGTAATGCTTGCTAACCCAATATTCCAGTTCTATAATGCAAAGTAAGCTCAAGCGAAAGGTGATGTCCACTCATCAAACCCACCAGATTATGTTGTTGATGTCATTTGGTCGGCATAGTCAGAGTTCATTGATGGGTTCGTGAGTTTTAATTATGATTATGCAAGAGGAAGACTACAGCTGACACTGCTGTTCATTTGAGAATAAAGTAGATATGATTGCTTGAGGCACAGTTCCTTTTTCATTTTACTGTCTGCTTTGCCACACACACTGAATTTTAATGAGGATCTTTCTCAGCATCTCCAAGGCATGAGTTTTGATTACACGCATCTCCTTTGTATTTTCAAACTTCGTTGGAACCACGTTCTTGCTCAAGCATGCCAATCTGACAACACTATGCACAGTTTCCCCGAGAGAGAAAACAAAAACCAAGAACGACAGCTCGCATTAGCCCGACATCCCCAACGGAGGATTACAGTGATCCTTTCAGAGGTTAAATCTGTTGAATTAGATGGCACCTTACCTGTGTCTGAAGCATGCAGCAGCCACTTTCAGCCCAACCAATCATGCCCTCCTATTTGGGCAGCTCGAGTGTTTGCTGGCAGTTGCACAGGTGGAGGTTCACAGAGAGCTCTTTCCCATTCACCCAGGTCATTGCAGCTGGCTCCGGTGTTTTCTTGAGCAGACAGGGGATGGGCGGCCACTCGAACCTCTCACATCTCTGGCGGATCCCTGTGGTGTGCGTTCGCTCTCAACGACTGCTGGATGCAACTTTCCCCCGTATTCTCCACTTCGCTGGGTTTGCATGCATTTCCCTTCCTTTTGTGAGATCCAACGAGTGTGACTGAGATGCAGGGAGGGATAGAGTGTGAACGCAGGAGAGGAGGAGAGAAAGGGAGGGAGAGAGAAAAAGAGAGGGAGGGCGCAGGAGAGAGATGCTTCATTTATTGGCATAAATCAAGAGGGGAGAGAAGAGGAGGGTCTGTAGTGAGACTACAGTACATGTCAGTCACGTCCACATTAGAGTGTGTGTGCACGTCCCAAGAGATGTGTGATTATGGGTAATGTTGCTTTGATATCCCTGCACGCTGGGTTTCCCTGTCTGTCCTTGTGCCGTGACACTGCTTGCACTAACAAAACTCATATATATTTGCCAAGACCGGGCGATCAATCACGTACACGAGCACGTAGGGAAGGCAAAGAGGCTGTATGCGTCTCCCCAGGAGAAAATATACATTACAGACTTCCGCAGGGAATATTGGACGGATGTGAGCTATCCTGCGTGCTGCTCTTTGAAAACCTCCTGGGAGAGGACAGAAGGAACACTGGATTGCTAATCAAATAACCCAGCAAAGTAGCATTGTAAAATACTCAAACCAGTGCAGGATTACGGAGTGAAGATGCTCTCTGAGCGAGGTGATCTGGGATTTCCCATTTGGCCGGGACCTTGAAGCCAACATTAAATGGCATTCACAAGCCATTTTTCTTCTGGAGAGTGACGTTTTTATGAGCGAAACGAGTATTGAATGAGATATGGATATGGATTTTATCCATTGAGAATTGATTGGATTGTTAATAGCACTGCGTTATGGAGGTTTACTACTCTTCAGAAACACCACTAGTACCCTTTTGGGGAAGCTTTTTGATCGGGACATGAAAGCTGAAGGTCAAGTTCGACCTTTTTTTTGTTAACTGTTTATTGAATTTTTCTCTGGGAATAGTAATATAAAACAAACAGCAACTGTGCAAATTTAGAACCCAGCCCAACCCTGGTAGACTTAAAAAAATAATAATAATAATATAATCATAATAACATAATATCATAATAAATAAAAATATGTATATATAAAAATAATAGTAATAATATTTTTTTAATATAATAATATTAAATAAATATCAATAAAATAATTTGTACAAAGATTTTAGAAAAGCAAACACAACATTAGAAGCTGAATGCCATAAATTTACAGTTTTCACATTAGATCCATGTATACGAGAAGTTGAGAGTTCCATCGAGATAATGTCCAACAAATACACAGTACAGGTTCGTCTGTCCATTGTGTGAGGAGGATTCCAATGGTTGACTAGCAATTTTTTTGCTGCTGTGAGCGCAGCCAACAGGAAACATCTTTGTTGGACGGAGTCAAAAAAGGTTAGAGAGAGGGGCACTCCCCAAAAAAATGCAAAAACGTGCCTAAAGATCCTTGCGAACAAAGAAAAAAAGTGGAAATGGAAAAAATAACAATTTTTTTTTAATAAAATTTCCTATAAATCTACACGGCCAAACTGCTGTTGCTTGCCGTGTTGGCAATCCTGACCATGCACATGTGCAGATACTTGTTTGCAACATTGTTTGCAACATTGCAACAATTCTAAACTGCAAGATTTCCAGCTGTTTAACTGAAACCGAGAGAGGCATTTGTCTAAAGGCCCATGCACAAGCCCCAGAGAGGGAGGACTAAACTACCAGACCATCTTATCTCTGCAGCTGGCCAGCCGGGTTCCTCTTTCACAGCCAAACCAAATGAATAGATGTCTCACAACATCTAATGCTCAAAGGAACAACATGCTACATCCAGTTAGTAATAAAAGCTGTTTAAAAGGTCAAACTTAAAATGTACCATTTTCTCACTTCTACAGTAGCATGATGTGCCAGTGAAGTGACCTTTGTATTATGCAGTACTCTAATTCTAATGACTTCTCTTCTCTTCATCTTCAAAAGGCCAGATGAACGTTCACAAACATTTTAAAACTTAGTTTTCACACAGTCCAAAATACTGTACTGCAATGATTCCTGTTTGGCATAAGAAAATCAAGCCAGATATTTTTATAATAGTTAAATAGTAAATAGTTTTGTTGCAAAAACTAAAAGTTTGTGAATATTTTATTCTATATTTTAAACTGTTATAGGTCTTTGAGACTCAAAATTTTAATCATTAAATGGTTTGACAACTGGAATTTTAATTTTAATAGACTCATCAAATTATTAAATTCTAGCTATTTCTTTCACAATCAATTGATGATTGAAAAATTAAGGTGGTGGCAATTATAATTGAAAGGGAGCATTTAATTGGACAAAATAAAAAAAATGGAGGACAAGATCATACTTTTGGCCCTTAAAGAAAAATAAATTAAATTAAATTAAATTACTAAAAGCCACAAAACTACTGTTTTGATATAATGGTGTCCCTTAAATGTGAACTATAACAATCATGTGTGATCTACATATTGTCCAGCAAAAGTAGCCTAGATCTAGTGCTATTTTACTTCACATGTTGAGATAACCTTTTGTGAAAACCTCTCTACAAACAACAATATCTCATCAACGGGCTCTAAAAACTGGAACACTTGAACCAACTATTTCTATTTACCAATATTAACATCAGTACAAGCAACCACACACCACCACTGACACAAATCTCTTTTCACCAATCAAAAAGCTGAATGTTTAGATGTGGAACCACGGCCTGTAGCTGCAGAAATCAAAGCATGCTTCAGCCCTCCACCCAAAGCATGGTCTCATTCCTCCATCCCCAGAGAGGGAGGGCACATAGCGAATAAGAGAAGAGAAAACAGGAAATGACACGAAAATAGAAATGGTACAACAAGGGTGGGAGCAACACTCGGCGGTGTTCTAGGCAAAGCAGGGGTGGAGGTGGGGGTCAACAGCTTAATGTTTATCGTGGGTATACCTCTGTCGTTCTATTCACCATCATCTACGTTGAGATGTGAGGAAAGGAGAGAATGGGCAGTTAGTGAACACTGACATGTAAACAAAAACAAAGAAACAAAAGACACATATCTAAAGACAGGACTAAGTGTGGGTGAGTGAGTTAGAGGATAAAAATAACACAAATCACATTTAAAAGCAAAACATAAACTGCTCTTGATTACATTAAAAAATGTCAAAAGATACATATATTTGACCAGCACAATGCTGTTTCGGTAAGATTTAAATGAAATAAGTGATAGAGAGAAAAAATTGTGAGTAGTGGATGAACATGTTTGCAAGCAACTTTCAGACAGACCTTGGACTCGACATCCGCGTTGTGGTCATTCTGAAGAAGCAGAGCTGCAGATTTGGTGTCGTCCTTGCGGGCTGCGATGTGGAGTGCAGGCAGACGGACTTTACCTTTTGTGTCATTCTCTAACAACAGAGAAACCACCTGATCATGACCCTGCTGCAGGGCTACGGCTAACGGCGTAAAGCCATCCTAAAGAGAGGAAGACAAACAGGCTTAATTATTCATTCATATACCTCATTTTACATTTATTACTGTATTTTGTTTTACAATATATACAATTCCATTTGTAAACACTACTGTGAACTAAAGGTTTGGGGTCTGTAAGACTTTTTTGAAAGAATACTTTTATTCAGCAGCTATGCATTAAATTGGTCAAAGGTGCCAGTAAAGACATATCCTTTATTTTTTTTTAAATCCTGGAAAAAGTATCATGGCTTCCACAAAAATATTAAGCAGGGCAACTGTTTCCACATTGATAATATAAGAACTGATCACACAAATCATAATATGAGATCATTCTGAAAGATCATGCACACACTGGAGTAATGGCTGCTGAAATTCAGCTTTGTCATCACAGAAATAAATTAGATTTTAAAATTCACATATTACTGCATTTTCAAAAAAAAAAATAATAACAATATAAACAAATATAAAAAAAAAAAACAAAAAAAAATAACTGCATTTTTGTTCAAATAAACGTAGCCTAAGTAAGCATAAGAGACTACATTCAAAAACATTAAACATCTTACCAACCCCAACACTTTTACCATTATATATATTTGTATATTGTGTGGAAAAAAAGGATGTGAGGAGTAGGAAGCACTTATCAGTGAACTGCTCAAGGTCACTCCGGCTCACCTCAATAATCATTAAAAGACTCCACAGACAGATACCCACACACACACACCCCACACACACAACCTCTGTGGCAATGCTCTGGCTGGAGTTGTTCTCCAGGAGGAAGCGCACCACATCCAGATGGTTTTCCTGTGCAGCCATGTACAGCGGGGTAAAGCCATTCTGAAACATACATTACATTAATGCATTTAGAATTGATATACATTTAAATCATACATTTAAACCCATTTAAATACATTTAACCCCCCCC